>BMAO01008753.1:0-21244 GCA_019973975.1 Trichonephila clavata | reverse complement strand
TAGTTACGAACAATTGGCATTTTTTATTAATTATTACATTACATTTAGTAATAGATTTCATTAATCAACTATATTTTTATTACTCCGCATCTGTTCGTGTAATTGAAAAACAGTTAACTGAAACAGTAGACTTTCTTTAATTATATTCTAATATATGCTAATTACATTTTAAGAAGAAAAATGAAATACAATTAATTTGAAATGTATAAACCTTCAAATTTGTTTCCTTCTGTGCAGATTATGCCTAGACCTGCTGACCCCTATTGATAGCTTAGTTACCTCAAAGAAAACATGATCAAAGAATAAAAAAAAATTAATGTACCATGCTTTTTATAACGAACTAAAAGCATATTTTCATGCATGTCATCCACTTCTAAGCTCTGGTTCAAATTTCAAGTCTCTAGATCATCGGGAAGTTAGTTTAAAATCAATTACAAAATTCCACAATGACAGACGTAATAAAAACATGGTAAAATACTCAAATAAAGGAGAGTCTCCCACAATTTCCAATGGACTGTTGTTTGTTAAAATGTCTCGTCTCGATTCGACTCCTCTCTCATTGGAGTCTAAGGATACACTGAATGTTTATGAGCACTAGAGGGCGCTTTACATTCTTATACACACCTAATATACGAACGTTTAATTTATAGCTAGTTGATGGACACAATGTTAGTAGTATATGTTTGCACGATTTTTAAAACAGTCTCCATTAAAACAATTTCCAGTAAAACACCGCACGATTTTGAAACAGTTTCCATTAAAACAATTTCCAGTAAAACACCGCACGATATTGAAAACAGTTTCCATTAAAACACCGCATGATCAAATCGCCGGCAAAAACAGTTGGAACAGTGTCCCAGTAAAACACCGCACGATATGAAAACAGTGTTCCATTAAAACACCGCATGATCAAATCGCCGGCAAAACAGTTGGAACAGTGTCCATTAAAACAATTTCCAGTAAAACACCGCACGATATGAAAACAGTGTTCCATTAAAACACCGCATGATCAAATCGCGACAAAAACAGTTGGAGGGGAAACAATTCACACCACCACTGCACGTCTTAAAGAATGAAAGCACTGCAGTGAAAACGGGTTTACTCTGCAAAGCAGAGAGGGGAAACGTGACGAGTTAGTCGAAAGAAAATTAGTAAAGCTTTGTCCGCATTTCCAAGGCCGCCATGAGGCATGCGGATCTGACCTTCGTTTTTTTTTTATATAACCACTTAACAGTTTTTATTCTGTCATTTGATATCCAAAATTAGTACATTCTTACTTGTACTTTTGTTTTTCGATTGATTTTATTACAGCATGGTCGAATTAAGGCTCTTGCACCATAAACGAAACTCAAATTCAAATTAATGACAGAAGGAATTTTTAATGAAAATTGGTTTTTTTTTTACAAATTTGCATTGTGACTTTATTTAGATGGTAATGAACAATAAACATTTCTAAGTAAAGAAAACCGTTAAGTGGTTAACAGAGGTTGTCACAGAACCAGACGCAAAAAACGATTTGCATATGATTCGTCCTAATCCTCTCAAAATGTAAGGCACAGAAAAGCAAGCAAACACAAAGCAGAAACTGACTGATTAGTGTTTACGTCTTTCATGTCTTTGATTTCACAAGAAATTAAACTGAGTTGTATTGGTAGTTGACTTGAATATACAAAAACACATTTTAAAAACTAAGAGCATATTAAAAGTTGAATATACAAAAACACATTTTAAAAACGAAAGGATATTAAAAGTTGAATATACAAAAACACATTTTAAAAACGAAGAGCATATTAAAAGTTGAATATACAAAAACACATTTTAAAAACGAAGAGCATATTAAAAGTTGAATATACAAAAACACATTTTAAAAACGAAGAGCATATTAAAAGTTGAATATACAAAAACACATTCAATAAAAAAAGCAGCCACAAAGCAAAGCATAGGAGTAGGGAGATAATTTGTAGAAACATATACACAAATTGAGTTAAAACCAACCCTTTCTACAATACAGAAAACAATATTAAATATCTTTGTGACCATAAGACAATGTATGTATGCCATCTTCGCAAACAAATTTTTTATCGTAATAGGCAGTAACAGACACTTTATTTTGAACAACAGTTTCCAAAGTATGTTTTTTTGAAAGAATGCAAAAGATCATTGTGTGTGTGTGTGTTTCCGTAAGTTAGAAAAAATTTAAACGCACACACTTTTTAAAAGTTAAGCCGATTTGGGAACAATTCTAATGTATACACAAATCAGGAGAAGTTTGGATATCTCCCTACTCCAACGTAAATTTATTACATAGATTCCAGATGTTCCTGAATGTGTGTTATCCCTTCTAGAAGAACAGGGATTTGATCAACATGTACCGAATAGGGAGTTGCTATTTTACTCGACAGGCCGCCGCTCTCCTTTGATAAGTCTACGTTAAATTTTCTTTTTTTTGGCGCAAGAGGAATCAAAGCTTTCTAGAAAATTTTAAAAACGAAGACTAATGAAGCAATACAGAAAAAAGCTCTCAACGAAATGTATCTAAGCGGAAAAGGAAAAAATACAAATTCCACTCACCATTTTCCATGGAGAAGAGAAGGAACGTATTTATCCAAAAGAACTTCAGAAATCAAGAAGAAGGCGGTAAGAAGACGCGGACTGATCCAAAAAAAAATGTAGCACTTTAGGAACTTCAGGAACAGACTAGACAAAGGTTGAAAGCCAGATTGACATTTTATACTCGAAATGAAGGACAAATTTTTAAAAACGCAGTTGTTTTACAAATCTAATTAGTCAAAAACAACTCTTATGTAAGACAGGGAAAAAAATAGCAGAGGGGGTCTGCGCGTTTAATCTTCAAGGTTGAAATGAAAGAAAAACATATCGAGCAGGAAATCTTGCGTAAATCTTCAAGGAAGAAATGAAAGAAAAACATATCTAGCAGGAAATCTTGCGTAACAGCATTGCAACATGCATAATGAAGACACGACTCGAAAGTAAACGAACACAGTTTTATCCGGGAAAATAATTTTTTATTCAAGGGGTTATATCAATATTATTACATAGAGTGTTACAATCATTTTTATGCTTACAATATATAACAGTTATCAGTGCATTCGTTACAGAACAATATTTTTATGTAGAGTGTAACAATCAGTTTTCTTGCGTATAATACATAGAACTAATATTCACTTTGTTACAGAATATTCATTTTGCACATTTAGTTACTGTCTTTGAGTCATGATGTTCAGTTTCATATTATGCTGTGCAATCAAATACTTGTCTGTAGACTGAAGGATTGTGCAGCTCGCGCACAATAGCAGAATTGTTCAAAATCTTAAAATAGGCTATTTTCATTTTACAGTCGGAATCCGTTGTGTCCATGGAATAGGATGTGGCAGCTTGTACACAGGAGATCATATTGTCGTACAGAGAATCGGTGAAACAATGGATCACATAAGCGTCAGAGGGGCTGGCGCGCTTTAGGTACATGAAACCATATCTCGGTTCGGGAGTCATTGCTTTTTGGTGAATTACTAAAAGCAGTAATGAGAGTTCTGCAGCTTGTGTTGCCTCCTTTTATACATTCTGTATCAGCAGCGACCCCTCCTCCCTCCATACATGTTGTAATTAGAATGCAAAAGATGATGAGAAAAATGTTGAAAACGTGTTCAAGCACGTTTATGTCGGTATTTATAGGTATGACATATTTGATTTGAGTGTGGCGTCAAACAACACTTTTGTAGGCGAAAATTTTTAGCTACAAATCTTTGAATAAACTTTTCGTTGAATGCAATGTTATTCGAATCTAGAGGTGATAAAGTCTGCTTTCTCACAAATTTGTATAGGAAATGAAGACAAAATTGACCGCAGGTAAAGGACGTAGCGCTTTGGTAGCGACATTTGTTCCACATCAGTTTCTGTGAATTCTGTTTGATGAAGTTTAAAATCTTACCCTTCTTTGGAACTGAAGCGAAACTACAAAAGTAAAAACAAGTGTTGTTCCTAAAGGCTAACGCAACCCAATGGCTTCCAGGCTTCGCCCTAGAATCTAAATTTACAATAAAACATGAATAGCCTGTAAGTGTCCTAGGCAATTCATCGGAAGCGTACACGCCTCCGAATTTGGATCGAAGAATGGAATCGCTGCAGGCGAGATTACATAGGCTTTGAGAATTCATTTTTAAAAATCAGTTAAAACGTTGCGGTTTTTGTCAATCTCTATGACATTTCGATACTCCGCATAAACGATTAAATTAACCGTTTCGGGTAGTGCCTTACTAAAGCGAATATCCAAAGCCAAATTCGAATTTCGTAGGACCGAATCATGCATTCCATCTGCACTGAGATCTGGCGTTAAATCTATTGCCAACAACGTGTACCCGTCCTTATATTCGCTATAACTTATATTGATATCTTGATCTTTATGATATCGCCCTAAGTCAGTAAAAAGGCTCATATAACATCTGCTATAACTGTTAGAGGTATCGAATTTCGGTTGATAGGGTTTTGAAGGAATCATGCGATTTCCGTCTAATAGGCAGAGGTATGATAAATCATAATGCTTAAAATTGAATGGATTGTTAGAAAAATCACCATTATATGCAGTATTAGATACCATACCCATGATTAGTCGCGCTGGTACCTGTCCAATAAATGCATTTGGAATAGTAATAGATTGCATTCCTGAAGAAAGCGCGAAGGATTTCACCTCTGTTCTGCGAAGGGGCATCTTAATCGCGCCTCTAGAAAGTGCGGTCTCGTGCGCTATTAAAATTGAAGGAGCGACCTTTACTTTCCTAACAAATAAGGAAGCATGTTGTATAACTATTTTGAAATCTTGCGAAGCTGACATCAGTGCAAAGGCATCTTTATTTCTTTCTAATTTAATTCGAAGATTCACTGAATTGATCAGATATTTACTTTGATTGCCTAGATCGAAATGTAAAGCTCCTATCATGTCCATTAGTTTACTATCTTTGCAAATGTTATATCTAGTTTTGAATCCCTCCCCTGCGTTTAAAATCTCGGTTGCGTCAATCTTTCCTGGACTATCTCTGAAGAAAAGACCAGCCGTTAATAGCGATTCTTGAACAGCTTTTGGGGACAGCAAGGCATCGAACATGCATCTGTATGCATAATTCGCTTGTGAGGACACTTGCTTATCATTTAATGTTATGGAACATTCCGAAAATAATGTATTCAACAAATAATTGACTGGAGCTACTACGTCAGGAGTTGCAATATTTGATCCATTTTTTTTCGTAATTTTCACTTGTAAATGAAGAAGTGTATGAGCTAGGTCTAAATAACTTTCTCCCACGCCTGAGAAAAAGAATTCAATCGGTGTTTTATCACTCAGAGATGCAACAGGAAAAATTTCGGTAAACGAACTTTCTTCGGTTGACAATTGCACAGGATTAACGGTAAACAAATCATAAGCATTAGATACACAAGCGCACGCTCTCTCATCCATCTTATGAGAATATATCTACCGCTGCTTTGGAATTCTTTCGGCTTCGCTTAGCGCGCGGCAAATGATTCTTATTGCGCGATTTCTTTCTTTTTATACCCGAACCGCTTTGAAGCTTATGAAGAATGTCATCTTTAATATTTTTGGACGTTTCTTTCAATCTCGCCCTTGTCGAATCTTTCAGAGATGTTCCCGACACAACATCTGACATTACCTTTGAACCGGTACTCAGAATATGTTTTCCTAAATATTTTCCTGCCTTCATTGCAATGGGAGATATCATTCGAAATAAATTTGAAAACATTCCATATCCTCTTTGATGGCTGACTCCTTGAAAATACGAGCCACCATTCTGTAACTGCGAACAGTAATAGTCCTGACAAGCTCTGCGGTCCAAATGCATCTTTCTCTTGCGAAGTCAGGACCGAAATGATGTCGCACATATACAGTTGTAGTTTTATACTATTCTTCGTCGGAAAGAAAGAACCAAGAGCGATTTGCCGCTCGTAAAAATAATACCATCTCCAGAACTACTTTTTAATTCGACTTCAATGCAGTCGATATAATTTTGACGCAGAGGAAAATACAGGGTCTTTGATAACTAATAACAATTTGGTCTTCTTTGGTTGACATCACAGGAATGATGCGAAGTAAAGGTGCGATAGTATCCCCACAAAATGAGATTCTATAATGTCTGTATAGACATAAATTTCTGTGATTCCTCCGTCTAGTTCCAGTTGATAATCCGAAATATGAGTGCCACCGTGTAATGTTGATTGTTTTAGTCCCAAGAGATCTTTTAACCCATCCTGGAAAGTTACGGCAGATGTATCGGGAATATGAATTTTCACTTTCTTATTAGCTAATAGATTAAACGCCAGATGTTTAAAAGAGCTGAACAACTGCTCTGCATTCTTATAAAATCCAACTTCTAATTGTAAATTTTCCGTTTTTTTTCACTTTCTCTGGAACTGTCGGTTTATCCGTAATGCTTACGCGAAAATATTCGTTCAATGGAGGTCTGTCGATTTTTTGCAATACATGCATTGATTTCCCCTTCAACACAATATCCTTGGTCAAACTCAGCATACGCATAAAAAGGGGCGCATATAATAATCTTAATTCGAGTTCGACGTTCTTTTGAACTGTTATTTCGACTTTATTTACTTTGAAGTCAAAAATGAAATCTGCAGCGCCTCCAATTCCTGTTTGCATTAGATTGAAATTTATATGCTGAAACAGTTCATGGTGCATGTTTTCCAAATCGGTATATTTATGATTAAACCGAGTGGTGCGAATTATGAAATGCCGTTTTAGATTTCTTGCAATAATTTTCAAGTGATTGTCTTTGTTCGTTTTGGATGGTTTTCGGAAAACAAAACTTTCCGACATTCTTATAATTCTATCTTCTCTAGGTAAGTTCAGCATGGTTAACAACCGTGGGGCATTTGCTGCTGTTAAATGCAACTCGTAATTAGGAGCAATATGAACATTAATATTCTTGCGATCCAATGAAAAAGCAACAAAATGTCCGCATTTTTCTTCAATACTTTGATTAATTTCCTCGATAACATCTGCGTCTGCAGTTCCTTGCTCTATTTTCACTCCGATATCATATTCTGCATAGTCCTTTTCGATAATTTTTGTCTCTTCATACGTTATGGAATATTTATTATTATGGTTGCCGATGTTGAACCAGGTTCGCGGAACAAATATTTCTGATAAACCAACTTCCCATGCGCCTGTTAATATGATCGGACGAGCTAGTTTCGTTCTGAATGATGCTTGCGTATTTTTTGGAAAGAATTGAGTGCTAGAATTGCTAGGTAACGTGATGTAGAAATCATTTACCTCATCCATGCTTCCTTAACCCACGAATTAAAGCGCTCATCAAAACCCTGCCACTTTACATAATACTCTTTCTTCCTGCCTATGCCTTTTGTTTTGAGCACCTTTTCTATGCGCCAATAATCGTCAGAGCGTTTCGAGATTTTCTGCAGTTCCTCTGCATAGAATCGTCCTTTTATAGCTTCTGATTTCAGGTCTTGCAGCTCAAATGTAGTCGGATGAGAGAAATATACTTTTGTTACTCTAAAGACCTCATCACTCCATCCTGGTAAATATCCTCGTCGAAAAGTTTTGTTTGCTTTAGATATTCTAACTAAATCTCCCTTATTTAGAATCACTTTCGGGTTCTTTTCGAGAAAACCATATAATTTTTTGAAAATTTGTGGTTCTACTTCTCGAGTCACTTGTGAGGGGGCCATACCAATACTGCGATGTTCGGTGTCATTATACGATTTTACAAGCAAGTGCAAAATATCTACATACTTATACGAATTTCTATATGTGAACACTCTAAACATTTTGTTTTTTAACGTTCTGTTAAACCTTTCAACGACGCTAGCCTTATGATCACCTTCGGCAGAATAGTGATTGATACTATGCCTCTGAAATAAGGATTTCAGTTGAGAATTGTAAAATTCACTGCCTTTATCAGTTTGAATATTTTTAGGCTTTGCTTGTTGAAACAAGTTTTCAAATGCATTTTTTACGGCTTCTGCAGTCTTCATTTTCAGAGCACTCACTCTGGCGTATTTCGAGAATACATCGATTACGGTAAGTAAGTACCGAAATCCGTTGTTATGCTTTCCCAAATGTTTTAAGTCCACTAGATCACACTGCCATAACTCATTTATACCATATGAAAGCGTCGCTCTTCGAAGAAATTTGTATCGAACGCCTTTATGAAGGGAATAGGGGTCTTGTGAGGATAAAAACTGTTTTGTTTTTTCGTAAGGTACTTTGGTGGTCTTTGATAGTTTCTTAATTCCACCGAAGGATGCAGGGTTCGCAAAATCATAATATGTCGCTTTTAATACTCTTTCCATTTCCTTTTCCTGTTCTTCTGTTTCCTCCGAGGCGTGTGCGGCCATTCCAACGTATCGTCGTTGTGACTTTCGCGTAAGCTCGTATCACCTCCTAGATTTTGCACTAGCTTCTGATTTCCAATCCACCGGGTAGGGATTTTTATTTCGTTGATAGCTTTCCAGAAAACTGCAAAGCCGTGAGGTTCGAGACCCTTTTTAACGTTCCTCATCAAATATGAAAATAGATCAATCACATTTGAATGCTTAACTGCCTGATTATCGGTAATCAATTCCCCCAACTCATTCCAAGAATAGCTGCGTGTTTTCAATTTCTCCACAATCGCCGGAATGAATTTTTGGAAATTTGCAGGCACAGAGAGAATGATATCGCGTACAATAGGATCTTCCGAAATATTTCTTTCCGCTACTTCTGCGGATTTTTCTTTAGGAATTTCCTCTTCAATTGTCACACGTACTGGAGGCTTAGGTTCGCTCACCATATGCCGATATTTGAGAATCAATTGGCTTAATAGTTTAGCTTTTGCATCATCTGAATAACTTGATGCATGCAAGAGATTTTCTATTTTACTTTCAATGTCATGCAATCCTGCGTCTGGGGTTTTAGAAAAGTACGATGTTGCTAATTCCTCTGGAACAACGGCCATGCGTTTTGACATTTTGATAAATGTTATATTCGGTTCCCTATTGCTTTTCCTATAATGCCTGCTAATGCCGTCAACACTGGCGCTATGAGAAAAGGGAGAGCCCCACCAATTTGAATTTTTTTTTTTTTTTAACGATAACTTTTTATTCCCGATTTTTCTAATGGCTTTTTTATATTTCCTCAGTTTCTTCACATCGACAGCAAGGTTGCCTTCTAGAATATTTAAACAAATCTCACAGAAAAGATGTAACTGACTTTTGTCGGCAGTACGTATAATTGCTCTTTTTTGCGCAGGAGATGCCGTGAGCAGTAGTTTCAATAAATGATAATGCTTCTTTACATTCTTCATTTTATCGGTACATAAATCCAATGAATTCCATTGGAATCAGGGAACACACTTTCTCTGAGCCGATATTTTTCGTCCGTTCTCGGGTGTAGATCCACCAACAAATAGTTAAAATAACCTTGCGTGCTCTTTTTGTAGGCATCCATAAACGATGCTGCTTTGTTTCCATAGAGTTGTCTGGCAAAGCATTGTATTTGTCCGACATCGCGGTTGTTTTTAAACAATATTATATACTGCGCATTCAAACTTATGTCTCGCATCACTTTATTTCGAGGAAATAGATTTTGCAAAATTAGAATCACACTTATTCTAGAATGATGCGCAGTGATAGTGAATAACTGTGAAACTTTCTCATCTAAGGAATGGAGATAATCATCAAAAATATAAAGGCTATCACTTTCAAACCTTTCAGGTAAGCCTTCTACGAATTTAATTCCTTTTTCTTTAATGAACCATTCTTGAAACGCTTTATAAGACCAAATAATGTTTTTGAATTCGTAATCGTACGCTTTCTGTGCAATAATCTGTCGAATTACGGTAGTTTTTCCACACTGGCTTGCCCCCACGCACAAAAGACAAGAAGGATGTTTCAGTTTGAGCATTGTTTACAGATTTTCCGAAATTCTTTTACGCTCAGTTGTACTCCCAATATACTTGGTGTCAAATATGTTGAATTTATGCTAAAGAAACGCCGAATATCATATACAATTTCACTCCCTTTTTTACACTCATGATAGAATATTTTCCTTCCTATATGGGTTGAAAGAAAGCATGTGCTATTGTTTATATCAATCTCATTTTGAATTAACTCAATGTGATTTGATATTATAAAAATTAATTCTACGACAGCGAGAGTAAATAAAATCAGAACACTAATATATTTTTTGTCCATTTCCTTTGACACCTGTAACGCTAATGATGTTTTGCACCGAAAAATTATCTTTTTATATTTTCTAAAATCCCTCATCCTTGAGAAAAGTAATAACTAATTTAGATCACGCGCTATCTAAAGTAACCTCGCCACGCGCTTTTCTTGCACAATGCTTTTCAACCTTCACCTTGAGAGAAATGAATTACGCCACACTCTGTTTCAAGATTCTGCGATCACTTTCACTGACCTCGATTGAATTTTTTTCCTCATCTCTCTTTTTTTTTGTTTAATTCTCGCAACGAGAATAGAACTGATAACCTTCGGAACCAAAAAACATTATTAACTCAAATCCTACGACGCAGCCGATTTAAGCTAATAATGCTTTAATCACAGACTCATTATTCATGTTTTAAAGCCTCTAAGAACTCTTAAATGACAAATTTTTCAATTTTTTGAAAAAGATATACGTTAAAGCCTCAACATAAAAACTTCTGAAGCTGTTGAGATATAAGCAGTGAAATTTATATAAAAACCCTATCGCTTTCGTATTTTTAACTTCATTTTTCTCAAAACAAGTCGACAATTTGATCATGCGGTGTTTTAATGGAACACTGTTTTCATATCGTGCGGTGTTTTACTGGAAATTGTTTTAATGGACACGGTTCCAACTGTTTTTGCCAGCGATTTGATCATGCGGTGATTTAATGGAACACTGTTTTCATATCGTGCGGTGTTTTACTGGACACTGTTCCAACTGTTTTTGCCGGCGATTTGATCATGCGGTGTTTTAATGGAAACTGTTTCAAAATCGTGCGGTGTTTTACTGGAAATTGTTTTAAGGTAAGTCGGTACCCCCTATCCCGCTAATGTTAAATTGAGCATTTTTATGTGCCTTTTTCTCATAAAATATTAAATGTACAGACTTAAATTTTTTTCTGTATATTAATTAGACTTTTTTATTTAAACTGAGGTGAACTTTTTCAAATATATTGTTTAGTTTTTTCAAAAACTTTCATCGTAATGTATCACTATGAATTTTTTGAAAAATGTCATTTTTTTTCACGATAACTGACTTTTACAAAAATATTATCGGTATATTAATAAAAGTTCACCTCAGTATATATATTAACATATCAGTAATATTCAGTGAAGATTGCAAGTGCTTCCGTTGAATAGGTTCTGAGAAAATGGTACTCGCATTTTTAAAAACACCGTTTTGAGATAATTGCATTTTTATTATAAAATGCACTTCATCAAAAAAATTATGAATTACAATCTGTATTTGCACTATTTTTTTAAATATTAGCTTATTCTCAATAACTTTTGAGACTTTTTACTTATTTCTTTTACTTAGATTTCTCAGAAAATACATGTATAGCATTTTTCACTTTTAATCTATCGAGATATTTTATTGGATTTGCATCATTTTTCTCAAATTATGCATCAATTTTTGAAGAATTTTTAGTTCTGATACATTACTGTCATCCAAGATGACTATAAGTATCATAAATACCATGTAAAAATGTGTCAATACATGAAAATATGGCTTTGGTAATACATCATTATACGACATTTCGAAAAATTTCATTAGTGTTTTATAAATTCAGATTTAAACACAATTTCTTAAAGTATCAGAATTAAAAGGATTCTTAAAATATTACATAAATGGTATCCAAAACAACAACAAGAAAACTGATTTTATGTTTTTAAACATGAAATTTGTGTATTTTTTGTATGTAACAAGTTTTGTGCAACGAAAAAGGGCATTGCATTTTGGGATATATTTATGTCCCTTTTACTAAGAAACTATTGAAAACAAAGCTTAAAAATTTGTGTGTACATTAAATAAACATTTATCTTTATACAGAAGTGAAATTTTTTTTTAAAAAATTGATCAGTATGTTTAAAAATGTAATTTTGTAGAGTAGAATAATGAATTTTATAAAAAATTTCCTTTTCTATGTTACGACATCTGCTTTTCAGCTAAATGTCTGAGGAATATCTCAAAAATTTCACTTCAGTATATATAATATATATGCAATATAAAATAAATATTTCCAGTTTATGCATACAATTAATTTTTGAGAAAGAAGACACAAATTAAAAAATATAATCTATATAAGACAGTAATACATGATTATATGGCACTTCGAAAAATTTCTTTAGTGTTTTGTATGTAAACATGTAAACACAATTTCTTTAAATATAAGAATTAAAAAGATTATATAAATATTACATAGATAGTATCCAAAACAACAAGTAAACTATTTTTGTGTTTTCAAACATGAAATTTATGATTTTTTTGTATGTAACAAGCTTCATGCAACGCATTTTGAGATATATTTGTGTGTGCATTAAATAAACATTTATTTTTATACAGAAGTGAAATCTTTTTTTAAAAAATTGATCAGCCTGATTAAAAAAATAATTTTTGCAGAGTTCAATAAGGAACTTAATAAAAATTTTCCTTTTCTGTGTTACGACATATGCTTTTTAGCTAAATGTCTGAGGAATATTTCAAAAATTTCACTTCAGTATACACAAGAATATATATGAAATATAAAATAAAAATTTCCAGTTCATGCATACAGTAAATTTATAGAAATGATAAAACACAGTTTAGAAAAGAAAATTTTCAGAAAACAGTAGCTTTTATATAAAATTTTACCTCATCAAAAAGATCTTGCACTGTAGCCGGTTTTTACCTTATTTTTCTTAATATTATCTTCTTTTTTCTTTTATCTTTTCTAATTTTCTTTGATCATCCAGAAAAAGCATGCTTGCTTTCATTAATTTTTCTCTATCGAGAGTTTTCATGGCACTTACCGAATATTCTCCAGGTCCTACTGCCATTTACTGAAGTTTTTGTTAATTTGGATACATTACCATCATTAAAAGAACAAACAGCATTATAAACACCAAGTGAAAGTGTTTCAATGTGCACAAATGTTGTTTTGGGAACCTGTGATAAAATGAC
The DNA here is from genome assembly GCA_019973975.1 of Trichonephila clavata. Classification (NCBI taxonomy): domain Eukaryota; kingdom Metazoa; phylum Arthropoda; class Arachnida; order Araneae; family Nephilidae; genus Trichonephila; species Trichonephila clavata. The sequence goes on along the minus strand of BMAO01008753.1, from coordinate 8,049 downwards.
ATTATGAAAACTTTCATTCGGGTTTTGTGTTTTTCGATGCAAAAATTATCTCAACAAATCAAGCTGGGAAAGATATCTAAATATAGAACTCATTGCTACTACAACAGCAACCGGAAGACTTTTTATGTTTGTAAGACTTACCCGATTCTTCAGCGTGTTAATATCCACTTCATGAATTTTCACCAACAGGTCAAAAACAATGTTTTTATGTGCCCATTTTTTTCATATACAATATTTCGAAAGAATATTGACATCTATCACCTTACCTGTATCAATGCTGGTCACAGTAACTGCACCATTTGATGATGTGTAACCGTGTTTCTGCCATGTCCACAATATTATTATTACCTTCATTTTCACAAATAGCTTCCCTCGCAGCATTTTGAATGGACTCCTCGTAAACAAGTTTTACATCATTTGAGATTCGCTTACCGTAAGGAGAAAACCTTGTAGGTGGTTGCCGAAGATTCATTATGCTGCAAAACATTCTCCCAGCTTCTGCACATCTCCCAATGGAACACGCAGCATATACAAACCTGGTATTTATTGTGGCAATTTGCATTCCTTCATGAATATTTAAAAAAGAGAATTCTACATCATATGGACAAGCACAACATTTCAGGAGAAATTTCCAGCCCAAACTTACCTTTTAAAACTTGCATGTCTAAACCTCTTTTACACATTTTACAATGAACTTAATTCTTGAAAGCAAATGCAAGAATATTTTAATTCATGATGGTATTTTTAATACTTACTTTAATAAGAAGAAAAACTCTAATCCAACTTTATTTTGCACATGTCTCCTTTGAGTCATGTGTATGTCAACCTTGAGGATATACATTACTCTTTTAGTATTTGAAGTACTGTTACTATGATTATTGAACTATTACTATGTTACCTTCTTAAAATCCCGTAAAGCACCTTCTTCATCCACAGTATACCTTTATGTTTTTTATGTTTAGCCAATAAAGAAACAAAAACTTTGAAATTTCAAAATTTCCGAATTTAGAAATTTATATATTTAATTTAAAAACCCAAAACACACACGATAAAAACGTGTATGCTCTACAAAAAAGGTAAACACCCGACGGTTACGCTTGCAGTTAATCTACAGTTAATTGCGTATGAATAAATAAAACAGAGAGTGGCTTTGGAAAAAGCTTCCCAGATTTAAGAGGTCAATGTTTACATTTCTATCTGTCAAAGGGGCGTGGCTAATCAGCTGATTATTTTTTGAAAATCATTTTAACATACTTCTAATTAGTAAAATGGCAAGTACAGTACATCATTGGAAAGGTCCTGATTTGGAGATTTTAGAAATATCAAAAACTCAAAATCGACTTCCCGAAGGTGTTTACCTACTGATCCTTAAATGTGTTTTTCCTTGTGAGAGGGAGTTTCACTGAGTTTGCCAATCTCAAAACAAAAAAAAAGAAAGGAAAAGAAAGAAAGAAGTAGGCACTTACGAAAAAGGAAGGTTAGGGTTAAACCTGACAAGATTGATATTAAATATTGAAAATTTGTTATTGAAACACCAGATTCATCCTTCTCTTTAAAAGCATTTGTTCAGTTATTTTGTTTTAACTTTAATTCATTATATGCGCTTCTTAAGTTTTAAACGCAGAACTATACTTCATTACAGTTAAAAATTTAATTTTTTGAAAGTAGTAGCACCAATTATCAAAAAGACATTTAAGTTGATAAATTTGCAAAAATTTAATATTAGGTAGGCAGGGGTCTACCCGAAACCGAAAAACATGGCAAGGGGTCTATGAGACAAAAAGTTTGGGAACCTCTGTTATATATACGATGAAGAAGTTTGTACAATAAAACTGGGCTTTCTGCATTTATTATATTTTTAATTTAAAATAACATTAAAGAGATTTTAATACTTTTAATTTATGCAAATTTTAATCCTTAAATTTATACTTTTCTGTTGAATGAATTTTTTCGGCATAAATCAAATCTCATCATAACAACTTCACTAAGAATAAAATAATACTCTCACCACTTCAGCATTTGTGTCGGAACACATAATACACTTTCAATCAATAATTTTAATAAGGAAATATATTTTTCTTAAATGTGTTAAATGCGAAAGCGTTTCTTCCCATTTTCTACTCAGATTTGATTTTCATCTTTCCGTTTCTTTAGTATTACATCCTTTAAATGCATATTCGCATATATTTATAAATGGGAAATTGTCATCCGTAACTACATCTTTCAATTCAGTCATTGCAAAGATGTGTGTGCATTACTGATTAATTTTGTCTTTTAAAAACAGTACACTTAAAACATTTTACATAAGTAAAATTAACTGACAATTAATAATATAAGAAATTTTATAAGCAATTTTAACATTTAGAGATGTATCCTTAATTCCAGGATTAGAACCTTACAAATTGTTATTTTATTCTTAAATATTAACAGTATAAATTCATCATCCTCATAATTCATTCTATATTGCAAGAAAACCCTACCTTTTGCTTTTGAAATGTTATTATATTAAAAATTTTGGGTAGTTTTGTAAAAAAATTACACATGTGGAAAAAACGGATTATAATTTTTGGTTTTTAAATAATATTCTCTTAAGTGTCGAGAATTTTTCCAAATTTAAGGCATAATAACAAAAACATCAGGTCTTTTTTAAAAAAAGTTTGTGGCCCATATATTTGGAAAGCTTGCTCCAATTGAACTGGGATCTCTCTCTTATCATTTTAGGATACTTTCAAACTGTAAAAAAAGCCTAGGCTCTAGGCTGGATCTTAGACAAAGCATACATTCCAGAAGACCTGAAAACCAATTAGGTTTTAAGAAATTTTAAGTTTTCTGAGATTTGATTTTAGTTTTGAATTCACTTTAAAGTATTTTTGCAATTCTAAATTAAATTAATTGAAAATATTTTTGAACACAAGCCACTTTTTCGTGTGAAATGGGTATTAACTGAAATTTTAATTTCTAAAATCATTTCTGTTTGCTATGTTTTGAAGCTTTTGAGTTCTCTCACATTTACTTAATTAAGATTGATTTAAAGACCACTATATTTATTTGTACACATAATTTATATAATTTAAAAGCTTTTTACTTTGTTTTCATTAATTTTTTCCTGTTGAGAAATGGCATGACAAAAATGTAAGCAGGCTTCTGTGAGAAATAACATTTGAAAGGGAAGGAATACGCGACTGAAATTTATAAATCTAAAATCCAGCTTTCACAGATGATGTTACAATTAGACTTCAAAATGTAAATGTTCTGAATACAAATGTTGTAGAAAGAACTAAATATTTCCCTGATGTCTAAACTACATTATAGTAAATATTTTGTAGTACTACTTTAGTATTTTCAAGTCATGCAACAAAAACCCAAACTTGCTAAACTACCCCGATTTAGAAAAAAAAGACATTATTTACAAACTTGGTGATTTCGGGATTACCTTTATATCACTATTATTTTGTGTGTATAAATGTTTTGTGTATTTAAAACTCCTGTGAAAATATTAGGTTAAGATGAAACCGAATAATCTATCAAAGTAACAAATGTTATTAATATTGCGTAAAAGAATATTTTGAATTAAAAAAGATATTTTCAGTCATAATTATTTCAAGTAGTGTTTGGATGTAGAACATAAGTTGGAAAATAACATATTAAAAATTAGAGCTTTACAGACACTATTAGTTTTTGTTTTTGCCTTTCCAAATTTTATAAATGTGTTTTTTTCAGACTTTTAATTTTGAAAATGTGTTTTCTAATCCCTAACGCTTTTTTTTTAATCTTGAAATATCTTGTAAATACTCCCAAACATATGATCCATAAAAGTTCATATGGATTTAGGACTGGGAGCTCCAGTTATGTTTTTTAAAAAATCTTAAAGTTAATATTTGAAAAATTTCGTGTTTTTCCAGGTTTAGCTATAAAAATAATTATTAAAATCCAACAAAGAAATAGATTTTAAATTCTATACTTTTTGTTTCCAATAATCTAAGAAATATAAATCATTTACAATAATTAAATATTTTTAATAATTTAGTATTTTATAAAAGTTTTAAAAAACTTCCAAAATGTTCAATGCTTTAAAATTGTTAAATAATGGCTTGTCAAACTAACTTATTATTTTCAGAATCAATATAATAGCATAATTTGAATATAAAACAAAAATTTATTTTACTGTTATAAAACTGTTTATGACTTCTACTCATAATGTAAAAAGAATGAAATATAAATATATAACTTAGTGCAGTCAAAAACAATCATAATTTGTAAAACTCCGGCCCACTACTAATTCCAATACATTTTACAAACTGTAGCTAAAAACAATTATATACTTACGGGACCAAAAATTTATTTATATATGGAAATATTTTTCCTTATTAAATATATAATGAATAATTACAAGATGATTTCTAAAATCCTAAAAGCCTTTAATGGAGAAAAAGCCCGACATAATTTGGATAGTTAGAAATTTCATTATATAAATATGCATGCTTTAAAACAAATAAATTTGCAAAGAAAAAGCAATTTACAAAATTTTTGTATTTACTGAATATAAAATAAATCAGAATTCATCCTCAAATATACATAATTGTGTAAGAAAAGGTTTTGTTCAATTTACAAACAATTGCAAAGAAACTTTTATAAATAATAATTTAAACAGGTATAAATAGCAAAAATTATCAAAGAAGTATACAAAATATTATTAAAATTTGCTATAAAATGTTTAGTCAAAGCAAAATACCTTTTACAAAGCCAAAAGTTTATCTAAACAATTGTACATTACTGAAGCTAGAAGTGTACATATGCATATAGAGGGCAAAAACAAATATATTTGTTCAAAACATTTTTAAACCGTTAATTTTAAGAAAAAAGATTTTGTATACATTGATAGATACGTCATTGATTGATTGATATACGTCGTTTATAGCACTGTCACAGTGTGATATTTTTCGAAACACGGCGCTGCACACAGTCCAACATTACAGTCTTTACATTCAAAACGTGTTTCTCTTCGAATGCGTTTTCCGTTATCATTTTTCTTAAGGTAGCATACGACACATTTTCGTGGTGGTTTGTTTTTTCTTGAAGAGTCACTTTCCACATATGAAGCCATTATGAAGCACATATTTCCATTTATGCCTTCCAATTAAACGGACTACATTTTCAGAAATTTCAGAGGTAACAAAGTTTCGAGAATCGGAATTACTACTTCCTTCTTCTATCAATCGTTCAATCAGTTTCATTCGAAAACCAATATGATTTAAAATACCGCCATTTTTTTTATAGATAGTGAAGGAATTCCACACAATTTGATTTAACAAATGTCGAAAAATCTTCTTGTAGTATTTCCTTTGTTGATTTCGGGCAACAGGATAGTAGGATAGACATTGGTCTGATCTATCAACACCACCCATGGTGGTATTATAAAACACCGCTGCTTTTGGTTTCATTTTCACAGAATCTCGTTTCTTAGCTTTCACTTCCATCATATCAGCGTTATGAAAAATGCTAATCATATGCAGGGTTTTTTATCCTTGTACTTCAAAACACACATTTTTCCCTTTTGGAAGGCAATAATTTCCACTTTCTTCACTTTAGAATCTTTTAATGAAACAGGTAAACCTTTTCTAGGTAACGGACTCGTGGCTGGCGTATCATGAGTTCGAGCCCATTACCACTGAAGACCCGCCGTGTAGGGGAACGATGCACGTTAAATCTGTCAAGAGCTGAAACGTCCCTCTGTTGGTGTGGTGTGGTAGTTAGGAGAAGGAGAGAGGTGCTAGCACAGGTGTCATCCTCGTCACTTGACCATGGTTCAAAATGACGAGGTTCGTCGCCAAAAGTTCTCGAGTATAGCTGAACAGAGCGACGTTAATATTCACTCACTCACTCAACCAAATTGTATGAAATTTACGGAATAAATGAAAAAATATTAGAAGTGGAATATATTAAAAATTCAATTTAAATTTTAAATATCCAAAGAATTATTAGTATTTATGGTAAATATTTTTCAACTGCGTACGCGAGATACCTACATAAATATATTTTTCGAAATTCAAATGCAGAATTTCAGTGCAGCTAATATAAAATTCCTGGTTTTGTATGGTTAAGATTACAAAAAATGTCCAAATTTTAATTACTTGTTCTTCAGCCAACCTCTATAATAGAATCTAAATGATAGAGATTTTGCATAAATAGATATTTTTTTAACTTGAATTTAAATGGATCTTTATATTATTTATTGACGCAAATGTAACTGTAAATTGTCCAGGTGCTTTTTCATTTCTCTTTGCCCGAAGATTCAAGCTTAAAAATTTGAGCTTGTTGTTCCCATTCTCTTGAAGGAAAACTGAAGTTCAGACAATTAAAAATTCTATTATAATTCGTTATCTAAACAATACAAAACTAGGGAATTGTATGTAAGATACTCTGAACACCTGGCTTTGATATTATGAAAAACTAAAGGATTTAAATAGGTTTTTTTTTGTTGTTATTTTTATCAATGCGTACAAAATTTTTGCAAGTTCTGTTGTACAGAAACTTAAAATTATTCATGTTTAGAATTTTAAAAGTTTAACAGGTTTTAAATTTTGAAACTTTTTTTTATAAATTTTTGACACAAACGAAATAATTTCATTTAAAAAAAAAAACTTAGAAGTATTAATTAAAATAAGAAAAACGAAACTGTAAATTATCCTCATTGTTTTGATATATACTTTGAATTTAAATATAGATATATCATAGATATTTTTAGAGATACATTATAAAAAAACTTAATTCTACTTGAGAATTTTAAGGTAAAGAAAAAAATGTGATTTTATCAAGCTACCCTTTTCCTTCCCAATTCGTTGAATTTCAAATTAATATTAAATCAAAAGTGAGTATATCATCTATATTACTTATGTGATGGAACTTAAAAAATGATTTAAATGAAAGATTTATAAAAATGCTTAGATCGTGAAAACTACATCAAAAAATTTATTTAATTCAAACCCAAAAAATTTCAAGTCAAGTTTACTTACAAACTTTAACTGATAGTCCGTACGCTCTGGAGGTTTTAAATTCTTCCCAGTTTTTTACGATTGCTGCAGGGGAAGAACGGGGCAAGCCATAAAACTTCCTGTCAGAGTCCATTGTGTCACCCCAACCCTCCCTAATTATCCTTCAAGATGTTAAGCCTTTAAAGGGGGAAAGGATTTCGGAAAAAGACGTCTCTAACACTTTCGAAGCTGTTACTTGAGGAGGAAAAAACACGTTTGGTGCATTTTTGGTGAGTCCCCGGTCTTACGGGAAAAAACGTGTGGTGCGTTTTTGAAGCATCTCAGGATGGCAGAAAAAGACGTTTGGAACGCTTAAAGGGTTAATTATTATGATACTCACTAATTAACTATATAAGCCGACTGGAGACAAAATATTTGTTGAATTGGGGACGACATATATCCGACAATTACAACGGCCATTATGTTAAAGAAAAGCAAGTAGTCAAACCACAGTGATACTCTGGTTTCCGATTATATCCGAAGTATCTCAGAAATCTAACTTTGAGGATAATTTTATTTAATAAAAAGAACACCAGAATTGTGTGAAATACGTGTTTCATATTTTTTTTTTAAAGTTTTTATAAAAGATAAATTTAAAACAAATATCTATAAACTTTTAAATTTATTTTTAAAAAATGTACTCTTTGGAATTTTTGCATGAACAATATTTTAAATTGATAGCTTTTAATTCTTTACTTGCTCCTCATATTCCTAACCAAACATAACATTAATCATTTGAAAAATAGCATGATTGGTCAGAAATCGCTTCGAGTTTCTAATGAAGTGAATCGGTTTTAGTCCACAGTCATGTCGATAATCTAAATTTAAATGAATTATTCGAATACAGAGTTTGGATAATATATTTTATAAATTATATACGTATAGGTATATAATAGCTCCACACTAATAATAGCTAGTAAAATATTTTAAATGTAAATTGGTTTACCAATTATTTTGATCTTTAAAGGTGAAAATAAATAAAATGTTTTAAAACTACCAAATATTGATATTTCTTAGA
>BMAO01008752.1:0-22495 GCA_019973975.1 Trichonephila clavata | reverse complement strand
TTTTCAGTTATTAGCTTACTGATGGAAATTAATTAATTAGTCCGTTTTTAAGTTTTGCACTAGGTAGGATTGTAAACTTGCTGGTAGGAACTATACAAAAAATTGAGAGAAAAATATTTATTTGGATGTGTTTGTTATAAATATGTAGAGGTCCATAAAACATCCAGTTGATTCTAGAATTCCTCAGGTCAATGCAAGATGAGATTATTATATGCATCCCAATGATAAAACAAAAAATATTACAATATCATTACTATGTCGGTATCAGAATGGAATAAATCAAAGAAATGGTGGAATAAGTCAAAGAGATGGTGCAATAAGTCAAATAAAATAGTGGTATATAGGTCAAAGAAAGGGGGAAACAAAATCAAGGAAAGGGTTGTTATCATTGTTCAAACATGTAAACACACGAGTGAACAATGTATCATGAAACACATGACGTGCATGGCAAATTGCGAATTCAGTTGCAAAGCTCTCGCTTATGAATTTTTCTACGAAGAATAGTGTTCTTATAGCTCTAAGGAAACTGGTCAACGTAAAAACGTCGAATACTTCAGGAAGAAACTGATCGGAGGACAGGTTAGCTCATATTTTCAACTTGATGCAGTAATCGCTTCATCGAGTCAATTAAAACACGGAAGATAGGTGCGTTTGTAAAAAAAAAAAAAAGAACTTTGCGATAAACGTAATTGATGATGTCATTCCCTGTGTTTTTCCTTTTACACACCATAGAAACGCAAAACCTTCACAAACTGAATTTATAATGTTCCATGGTGTTTATTACAGTTTCTACATTACTAATAATTTTGTGGATTTTGATAGCGTTTTGGCCAATGTCCCCATAAAAGGGACGGTCTGCAGTTTCTGTGCCAATGCACATAGAAACTTAAAAGCAGTTTTTCCTATCATATTTTATTTCATGTTATCATATTAATGTAGTTTGTTTTTGAAAAAAATAAAGAATATAGTTTTGGGCAAATAATGGGTTAAACGTATGCTGAAAGAATTGTTATGCTTAATTAATTGTTGAACTAAAAAATTTTTTTCTGTTTCTTTTGGAGATGCTTATTCAACAATGGATTGGTTTGGCAATACACTGCTTAGTATGTTTGACGACACTGAATATTTTCTTGTTTTTAGGCTGGGATCCTTTAATCATAAAAAGGCAGATAAAAAAAGGTGTTCAAATAAGATTAAAAAATATGTTTTCTTTTGCTGCCATGTACGCAACTACTGAATATTTCATGACTCTAAACTATCAACTCACATTCAAATGAAAACTTGTGCCGGATTTGAATCCAACCAATCTTTTTCCTGAATTATGTCCAAAAAAATTACTCTGTGTACTGTATTTTGTGCGCAGAAGAACTGTATAGTCATTTAAAATCAAATTTATTTATACTAATTACAGTTAAATTGAAATTAAATTTAATTAAATTAATCTATGGAAAATAAATCTTTTTTGATATGAGAATCATGTTAATTAGAATGTAGTTATACATGTTGGAGCCCCTGTAGCTTGGGGGCGTGCAATCATCGATAAAGCGGATACGGAGGTAATTATGACCCTTCTATGGAATAACAATTAATTGTGAATAAAATTTTTTAATTCAAAAATTACATGTAACTCTTACCTCTCTTTTCCTACTGAAACGTTTTTTAATCAAAGAGAAAGTATTCTGTTTTTTTAAGGATTTAATTTCAATTACATTTTTATTTGGCGATGTGTCTGTTTTTGCATTTTCGGTTTCAGTGGAATTTCCGGTCAGTTTAAAATCCTCCTGTGTGAAAGTAGTATAATTGATGTTGGGATAACCGGATGGTCCGGCTTCGATGTCAAATTCCTTCAATTAGAATATAAGAGGAGTTAATTATTATATATTAGTTTTCTGGAAGAAGTAAAATCATTTTTTCGAAACTATACGCTTTGATTTTCAATAAACACTATACGAAAATACTTTTAATAAAATATCTGATGATAATTCTTTATCTAAATATTACTTAAATTTTTTCAAAAATTTAAAATGTTTACTCGTTTTTGTGAATAACAAAAGCTTATGGAATTATTTTTTTAATTCAGGAAATTGTGTACGTTTACAAATAATCGCGAATAATTCAAAACAATTTCATCTCTCCTGCCTGTTATTTATAAAATTTACGTTAATGGCTTAGTTTGGGGGAGTAATTACAATAATGAACGTGTATTCTGATTTAATTTCGAATAATATTCGTTTTAAACGAGAAATATTAGTAATCTTTTCTTGTGCGATAAAATTCAAAGCTTGAGATAGAAAGGCCAGCACCACACATAACAGAAAAGATTCATTATCACTGCTCTCAGATCACTAACCGAACTTTCAAAACTATCAGTTATACTTCAGAATAACTTTCAGATTCATTTATACTTAAAGCAGAATCCGATTCACACACACACTTCCTGACTAACTCTCCACCATGTATAATATATATATATATATATATATATATATATATATATATATATATTATCATAGAACGCAACCCATGTGCATTCCCGAACAGTGGAACTATGTAACTGAGCTGAAGTTAAAAAAAGGAAACATACCGCTAATATATATGTTTGATTTTTCTAACAGCAGTTAAAAATATAATGTATATTTCTAAACATGTTACTAATAATCTGGTACTGCCATCTTGTGAGTAATAAACTTGATTCCAGGCATAAGAAATAGATAGTTTTAATCTTCTTAGCTTGTTACTTTTAACTACTCACCTTCCCCCGGAGATATCACGGACTCGAAAAATAGAGGGTTAATTTTCACCCCTTGAATTTAACGGGAGCGAAAAGGAAGTGGTTACAATTTGTACTGCAGAGCAATCTTCTTCGTCAAAAAATTATTTTTGAATGCATCAGTTTTGTGGATATTGAAGGGTTTAAACAGTTTCGTCGCGCTATTTTAATCTTGTTCAAAAAGGGCTATTTGAACAGAAGATATCAAAGGATCTCGCAAAGAACGGACAATTTTCCATCAATGAGTTCTTCCGTAACGGCTTTCTGAACGTTATGTGGTCTGCCGAAGTCCACAAATGTCAGTCACAATAGCAAACCATTTTCAGAAAAATTGAAGAAAAAAACTTTCTTCTATCTCCTTTAAACCTCCGTAGGCATGTGAATCTGAAGTGCATACAAAAATTAATTTTGGTGTCACTCTCACTCAGTGTATGGGACAGTGCCTCTCATTCTTCTATCTGTCTTTTTTATATATTCGTTCTGTTTCAGTGCGAATGAAGCTGCTTACCGCTTCAGCTTTTGTGTGGCAGTGACTCTTGAATCTGATAGGTGCCGTGCACCCAACAACGTATTTTTTAATGTCTTTCTATTTTTTCGTTACTTTTCATGTTCTTCTGTAACATAGAATCTATATATTTTTCAGTTTTATACTGAAATAACTCCGAATAATAATTTTCCATCTTTCTTAGGATTGTTTTTATGATGGAAATTGAGATTCATCTGAGATATGCAACGCGAAGACGGACTGAGGGTAAAACTCACACGTCTCGTTCATTACGAAGAAATATCTGACGTAGAACGCTTTGTTCAAGACGAAGAACGAAAATAATTATATTGTAACTCTTATGATTATCTTAAATATTATATAATGGTGGGTGTAACATACGTGTGTACCTAACAGTGTCAAATTTTTGCCAATATAATTTAAGAAAAAACGTTTTTGGCATTTATTGTTATTAAGTATAATTTTTATTATATTTTATAGTTTCGATGATTGGGATGATTACTAAAGAAAGTTGTAATTTTCTTATGTTTTTATTTCCTTTTTTTAATGCATGAGCTAATACGAGAAGCTAATTTTTTTACTTTTGTGGACCACATTCCTGTTTTTCATTCCCCCCCCCTCATTTTAACACACCTTAGGTACCTTGTTTTGTATCGTTTAATACCTAAGGGTCATTGAATGCTTGGATGATATAGGTAGATAAGTACATCTATCTGTTATTTATTACTTCAGTAACAATCCCTTATTTCGATAGGTAGATAATGCTATAGATTATACAAAAATTAAAAATTTCGGTAGCAAACATGTCAATATTTTAGACACAACATTATGCTTTAATGTCAAACATCACCCATAAAAGGATTAATTCATCTTGAACGCAAGTAAGAGGTGATGCACCACCTCTTGAATGGAACTTCTTGACAACCGCCTTGATGAAAGTTAACTTCCTAAACGTAAAAACCCCACCTTCCTGAACTCTGTAGGTAAACCACACATTATTTTGTTGTCCTTTTTAATCTTTTATGATGATTTCCCTCATTGATCTAAAAAGGAGGAAGATGGCATAGCCTAATTTCCCGTGTTAAGAATAGTTTCACCTCACAACTTGATGCATGCTAAAAACCAAAACTTATTGATTATTCTATCATGAGAGGTTAACATGAATCATAAATACTTACCGAATCGACACAAGTGTATTTTAAGACAGATGAGGTATCCAGTACATCATTCCCTTGAGTAATCTAAAAGAAAAGTATCTTATTTCACAATAGAATTCATAGTACTGAATTTTTAATGTAATAACTTATATTTGTACTTTTACCGATAGCTTTCCATTTTCTAGGAAACTAATTTTTTGTCTAAAAGATCTGTTTCGAAGCAAGTATTAATTAATCACCTCCGTCGGAAAAAAAGAAAATCCCCTCGATTACATTTATTTTCCTCTAGTTAACATTTGTAACTGGTTTTTAAAAGAAATGAAATAATTGGAGAATATGCATTTAAATCCAAGTATTTAAACATTATCGAAACAGTATCAATAAGTCTTTCGCCTCGTTCAGGAAAAAATGTTTTACAATCTACTACTTAGGATTGAACTTTACTTTTGCGACAAAAAGTGTGCATACTTACATTGACAGGGGTATATTTTTTTTTCTCCGGAACAGCATCGTCCAGTTCAGCGAGGCGTTGAAACTGGAAGAAGAAAAGAAATTTACACACATTTCTTCTCAAGTAAGCTTATCATATGCGTTGGACACTTAAGAAAAAGGGAAGTGTGTATCTTGTTGTAGCCGTAGTTCTTTCAAAATCCAATGAAAATAAATATAAATAAATAACTACAATATGCACATTTACTATTTACCTAAAAATTAATTAAGTAATTTGTGGAAATATGAGTCAAAAGATTCAGAAACCACAAATTCAATCCCGTTTTTAAAACATTATTTTCAAAGGTTTGAGTTCCAAATTTCCAAATTTTGGTGACCAGTTTGCACGAGAAGCAGATTTTAAATAGTCTTCTTTCACTATACAAGTGTTGCACGCTATGGTTTTCACTAACTTTTGTTTACTTCAAAACATTAAAATAAGCATTTATAGTTGGCTGGATGAAATATTTTTTTCTGCTCCTTGAAAATAAAAAATAGTGCGTTTTTTCTTATCCAGCAGTTTTGTCAACTTCTGGTATATTTAATTCTACATTTGGAAATATTTTTCCCATGTTAAATTTATAGGTAAATACTTGGTTTTCTAGCCGTCTGAATAAAGGTGCAATTCAAGAAGTTTCTATTACAAGTGACCTTTCTTCTGAGATTCAGCAATGATAGAAAAATGCAATTTGTCAGAAAATTAACAAAATAAATGTTTATTTTGAAGTAATTCATTTCAAATGACTTCTATCAAATTGGTCGCATTTTTAGCAATTGATTCCTTGAAATATGCACAAACCAAAAAGGGAGACTTGATTCTAAATAATTTATCTTTTTATAGATTTTTAATGAAACTTCTAAGTTTGTATTATCCAAATCTTTTTTGGATTATTCTATGAAAGTATACTTATTTCTATTAAAATATACTAAGCTACGGTAATTATGTAACAGTTGTCCAAGAATTACATTGATCAAAGAAGCTAATATTACTTCCATAAATGCCCCTAATGCTCTTTTGGGAACTTGATTCTTCTAAAATGGAATAATAATATTACAGACACAAAACAAATATATATTTTTTGTTTTTACGTAATCATTAATACAATGCGAAATTTAATACTCTGTGCATATTCTGGAAGATTAATTTACTTTTATCTATAAATATTTCGGACGGTTCAAAAAAAAATTGGATATATTTGTGAAATTGTCTTAAGTAATGATTAAATTATTATTGGGAGAATAAACAGGAAGAATTGTTCTTTAATTTTCAATCATGAGCTTAAATTTGGGACGTTTTGAAGCAAAGGCAAACTTAGCCATCATCCAGGATCTCAGCAGAATATCTTGTATTTTTCTTGATTCTGCCTGAATAAGATAAGGATCCAAAAAATTCTAATTATAATTTTTGGATATTTCCTCCAACAAAATGTGAATTTCTAATAAAGTTAAAAACATGTGCAAAGTTTGAATTTTGCATAGAGAATATAAATATTTGCAAGGTCCTAGTTTCCTCATATGTTTATTATTATGAATTTATTAAAATATATTCTTCTCTTACTTTTCCAACTTTCACCTTCTTTTTCCCGACAGGAAATCCAGAGCTAGAACAAAAAAATTTGAAAATTAAAATTTTATTTCAATTTTGAATCAAACTTTCTAGATTTAAATATCAACGTATCTGGTTACTAAGAAATATTTTTAAAATGCTTTTTTTTTACATGTTAAGTTACAGCAAATCCGATAATGCTTAAGAAGTATTTTCGTAAAAATCTTTAGAAGTAGGCGGCTTTTTTATGAGAGAAAAATTTTTCTCCCCTCTCCGCTCAAAATTTCATATTTTCTAGAACATCCAATTTTACTTCAATTACGCTCTCTTAAAATAAATTAAAGACTTGAAGCTTCACAAACATTTAAAAGTGTTACTGAAATATATCGAAAAAGTTGTGATTTTAACCACAATTTGAAGAGAACTGGAAAAAGGATGACTGCTGTGGTCGAGTTGCTCTGAAAAAGCCATTCGTCTCTCAAATAAACAGA
This sequence comes from Trichonephila clavata, assembly GCA_019973975.1. Lineage (NCBI taxonomy): Eukaryota > Metazoa > Arthropoda > Arachnida > Araneae > Nephilidae > Trichonephila > Trichonephila clavata. The sequence goes on along the minus strand of BMAO01008752.1, from coordinate 15,537 downwards.
GATAAGATAACGCACTAAGACAAAACAAATTCCCTTTTAGAAGCATATAATAAATTCAGTTGAAAGTAATTTTAAAATTTGTGACACCAAAAAGGACAAAAATATGTCCGCAAAAATTAATATACAGATCTTAAGAAAGAGAATCTGTTTCAGACTTTCAAACGTAGAGGAGGAGGCATAAGTGTATAAGAAACCTTTGGACTGTTGTTGGTTCAATAAATTTCAGATTATGTAATATATTGAATCAACAATGAACAAAATGGATTACTTGAATGCATTGAAGTAAATTATCAGGGCAAGGATCGAGAAACGTGCAATGAGTAAAGTTTTTTACTTTCAGTTGGACAAAGATACTAAGTTAATGAATTACATTGTGAAATCATGGTTTGGGGTCAGCCCAAACCAATTCTGTAAATCATTCAAGTTCCCACCCCTGAGCACAATACAACATTTCTAGTATTTATTGTAATGAATAATCAAAGAGAACGTAAAGAAATTCTCATATCCCTCATGGCAGAAAACTGTTACACAATAACCATACAAAAGACAACTAAATAATTGAATCCCTGCCAAATATGTTGAGAGAGTTATAGAAAGAACGGAATAGCTTAAAAGGTATTAATTATCCTTACAATTCAGTATTGGAAAGGTTAAGCAGACTTAAGACGCCCAATATTTGTGTCATACCTAAATTATAAATATGTGTGTTTCTTTACATAATAATCAAGTGATTGTTGCTTAAACTATTTTAATTTACGTACCTAAATAAATCAGTAAAAATAGTGTTGATTCAGAAAGACTTCATTTAATTAGCAATCTTTGCATGATTATGGAAGATAATCGTCTGTACGCAGACTTTAAAAGGTAAGTGTAGTTTCAGTTATCCTGTAATCACCAGAACGCCATTAATCACTAATCTCAGGGGTGCATTTCCAAAAACTATATGCAAACCCCGACGATAGTCGAAAAACAGAAACAGGGGTAATAAGTAAAGATTTTTGCCTATCCAAATGGATGGTAGAATCTCAGTTTGGCGCCCATCTAGAGGACACCAAATGGTAGTGATGTTATGAATTGGAAATTTCCTCTTAGTACATCCTAATGCTTGGAACACAATATCAGAGTATGGTCAAATACTCCAATCTAGGTGACCATGCTTTTCCTACATTGAGGCAGTTTGCTGGTTGAGTCATTCCTATTTTTCGGATGACAGTTCTACATGTCATGTTGAACAGACCACCATGGCTTAATTTTAATACAATTAGGCTCAATGCTAATGCTGACTAGTTCAAGATCTTAACCTGAACCAGGGACATAGCAACCACCGTATCACCCATATCAATGATACGGGGACCCCAAAATAGAAGGCCTACACATGTGCGAAAAAAAAATCATAAAATGGAAAAGGCCTTAATTAAAGGACCCATAAAGAATTTTGAGACAGGGCCCCCTCTAGACTAGCTGCGTCTGTGACCTCTGTGACCATAACCCTTGCCAATATGTATTGGGTGATTTGGAACATTAACAGAGGAAGCAGACGTCACCACCGAACTAAATGGGTGGGCGAACTGTTCTGGCTTTTCCAAGACGAATGAAATTGGAAAACCATTGATGAAAAGTATGACCTGCAGAACTACATGTGTATTAACAACTGATAGAGGTTCCCAAAATATTCATAATACCATTTTCCTCTTCTATTACAAGTGTCCATTTTCTTCACGTTTAATAGTGCAAAAATAAAGTTTAAATACAATATTTTAACATCATTCATGAAGAAAAATTTAAATTTTAAATAATATTGGTAATAATTGACATTCGTTTTTTAAAGCTGACATCCGGAATTTCGACAGGAAAAAAAAACATTTTATTAAAATTAGAACGATTAATCACTTTAATAAATATTTTACACTACAGATCAAATTTTATTTTTATATTATTTCTTGCTTAATGTTTTTTTTTAAAAAAATTCAGTTGCAAGAAAAATTTTATATCGAATATTTGTAAAATTGTACGCTTAGTAATATTTAAATAATTTGAGTATTTAAGATCATTATATGGTTTATAATTTTTAAAAACTTATTTTAACTTTATTCTGTAGAAATGATTGTACAACATCTAAAAAAGTTTAGCAGTCTTTCCTTTTTACTACACATAATTTTTTACGTTAAAATCTTATTCTGAATGCTTTAAGGAAATATAACATGATTGTCTCAATCAAAAGATCTAAATTTATTAGTTCAACACTTCAGGGGCAATTAAAGAGTACGTAAATTATTAATTTTATTCGATCAATATATAGATGTATGATATTAACCAAAAAATGCAAATTTTTTTGATAAGATTATGCAAAATACCAGACTACTTATTCATATAGATTCTTTACTTATTTTGAATTTGACTACTTACATCAGTTTTTTAAACCAAATCATGGTTATTTTCCAACGTTTCTTTGTTAGAATCAAAGATTATATAAACTTTTTGCTTAAATATCGCAAAAAATTAGTCGCAGTGCAAATATATCACAGGTTATTCACCAAAGTTTTTACACCAAATATGGCAGAAACAGTAGAACTTTTATGTTTGTTAGGATAAAACCCATTGTTACCCCTTTGTTGAGAGCCAATTTCAATAATTATTTTAATAATGAAGTATCAGTTTATATTATTATGATTCTTACAATACATGTATTATTTACATCCATATTATTATGACTCTTACATCAGTTATATTTTTATGATACTTACATTACGTCAGCGTTTCTCAAATTGCGGGATGCGCCCCCCTCAGGTAATCATACGAGGGGAGAGAAATTGAAAATAAGTTATATATTTACTGAAAGGTACATAAATTATATATTTACTGAAAGGTGCATATAAGTTACATATTTACTGGAAAAGAAACAAAACAAAAAATAAATTCCGACATAAAAAAATACAGATTTACACTAATATAATATACTTAGAAATATATCAATAGTTCATAATGATTTTAATTACTATTCTCTCCATAATAAGTTAACAACAAGTTAAATAACTACTTGTGACTCGCATGGGCTTGTCATATACAAAATTGAATGCAAAATTTAATACTTATCTTAAAATCTGTACGGTTTATGATTAAAATCGTATTGTAGCTTTAACGTCATTGTGCTTTATTATTTCATTCAATACAACGTTTTATATGAAAGGGGTGCGATGAACATTATGATTGAAAATTGAGTCATAAATATTTGAAGTATGGGAATCACTGTATTACGGGGATATTTTATTGCAAAATTAATTTGTTACCTGAGGACTTATAAACTTCATTCTGCATCATAAGAAGACGAGTGTTTGTTACAGAATTAGTATTATGTACTTATAAATTACTTTAATCTATTTTTTATTGTAAGTAGTTGTGAATGTAAGCAGTGTAGAATCAAAGTAGTGGTGAAATGTTTCATTTTCTTACAATATATTTCTATATTCCGTGGAAAAATTGTTCACTTTGCGGTATACAAGATCCTTTTTTTTTGCGAGAATTGACAGGCGCCTTGTTCGTGCGATTTTATTTTGAGACATCTTACTACGGATATTTTAAAGAGAAGAAATATTCTAATATTGAATCAATCACACAAAGATGTCTCGCTTTGATATTTCTGCTTTTGTTGATGAAGATGGGCGATAGAAGAATTCCATCAGAAGGAGTTTAGACATGTATGAGATGAAGAAGATGAAAAATTCAGGAAGCATTTCTGAAAAAAATCTAATAATTGAAGTGATTGTAAGGGAGAAGCCGATTGTGTGTGTGTCGAACAAATTCTTGAAATAGAATTGGGGTTGATTTTTTATACCTAAAATACTTTTTCTACTTTTGAAATTTTATTTAAAGATTTTGTAAGACCTTTGAAGAAAATATTTTTATTCAATTTTAGTTCAACATAGCATTACATGTATTGTTTTGTGACCTCTTCATCCACTTTTTATACAGTTACTAAAATTACGTCTGCTTTATTTTTTACAAAGTTTTTATATATAATTATATCTACTTATTTTTAAAAAAAATCGATACGCTCTCTTTAATTATCATTTCAAAAATTCTTCTTAACTTTATTTTTGCTTTCTTTGGAGATTATGAAGAATTTAAGTAACGCATAGGATGATTTAAAAAATGTGGCGGTTTTTTTGATTCGGTAAATATTTTTTTCCAATCTAAATTATTTTTGTTAACCCTACAGTATTAAACTTTTTCGATAGCCCCTTCATAGTTTGGCAGCCTATTTTAAAAGTCTTCAAATACCCAGATCACCTATCAGCACCCTGCAGATCATTTATCTGAGATATGTTTTTCGTATTTTTAAAAGTAATTATTTCTGATAATAATTTTACTTATTATTTTAATGAAGAATAGTCGCTGAAAGATTTTCTAAACTTTAAAATAATTGAAATAGTGTGGTTTCCTGATTTTGATGAAATTATTAAACATGATTATACAATTTCTTATAGAAAAATAATATTTCTAGTAAAATTCATGAATATATACCTTTTTTTTATTTCAAATGGTCTGTGGATTACCATTGCAGACCTAGTACATTCGCCTAAGCTGGTATCTCTTTTTAGTGTGGCACCATATAAGCGAATACCAATTACCGCAGTTAATTTTGACGGCCATTTTCCTCGCAAGAGGGAGGCACTTGAGCTCTAACGATGCGAACCTGCACTAGCATTGAATTTTGCTGAGAGCACCCAAGCCAAGCAGACACTCTAGGGATCTTTTACATGCCGTATAATCATACGACATGGACACCGTCAATTTTCTGCATCATGAAAATTCACCGACTCGAGCCGGGGTCGAATTCGCAACATTGGGTGCAGAAGGCCAGCGACAAACCAACCAAGCCACCCAGCCAGCATGAATATATATACCTAGTCACAATATATACGTATGTTTGTGTATGTGTGTGTTTTGTGTATGTGTGCATGTGTGTTTGGGCATGTGTGCGTGTGGGGGGGGCATCTGCGCGTGTGTGTGATTGTGCATTTGTGTTTGTGTTGGTGCGCATGTGTGTGCATGTTTGTGAGTGCTAGTTTCTGTGTATGTGTGTGTGCGTGAGCTCCCTAAGAATGTTTTATTATACTAGTAAAAAATTTAATTTTTCCTTGTGAATTTGTGAATTAACTATATTTTACAGATGAGTCAATCGGGTGAAATGGTGAAACAAAATTACAAGTTGCAATTTAGTCAACTGAACCACACAAGTAGCAGACTGAATTGTAGACGAACTGACAACATTTAGCAATTAGGTTTGGCTTAGATCTAATGTGGACTGAAATGCCATGGCCTTACATAGCAAAATGGAATATCCCTGAATATTGCTATTCCAGGAGTTCCAAATAAAAACAACGAATAATTAAATAAAAGTACAAGTCTTAAAAATTGTTGTCTTTGTGATATGAACAAGCGAAATTTCTTTCACAAATCAAGTATTGTGTTTCAATATCCTAGGTGTTCACGAGAAAAAATACCACCAATATTTTATTCGAATGTACTATTGTAGTGATATTATTGAAGTACTGAGTAAATCAAATCATTTTTCGATAGACCTTCCTACCAACTGGCAATGTATTTAACATTTAATTCAGTTATTTTCATGAAAGACAGGCGGGAAAATAGCAATTGTACTTTTATCATTTCAGACCGTTTAGTTGAAAAGATACAAATGAAATAAATCAAGGCATACACTTTTTTTGGGGAAAACATTTTCATTTCTTAGTTCATGCATTTTTCACAAATATTTTGTGATTTAACAGATGAAAAGGACAAACGTAAAATTTTAATATATCCAGAAACTGACGGTGGTAATAAATCTTTAGGATATCTAGAAAAATTTTTATATTCAGTTGAATTTAATGTAAAAATTATTGAACTCGATGTATCACATAATTTGCTATTTGATAAAATGGCGTGTAGATTTCAAAAAATTCAAACTTACAAAATGTAAAAAAAACATTTATTAAAAATTTGCAATTTAATTAACCGGAATTAAAGTAAAATTGTTCATCGCTCAATAAATCAGAACATTTCTTTATCATTTTCATAAAGAAAATTGTGTGTGAAATTAGCCAAAAATTGACTATTTTTATGATTTTATTTTATAGGCCATCTTATAATCTTTGTAAAAATACTAAGTTTAATATTTTCCATTCACAAGAACAAAAACTATAAGAGCTTTAGTAAAAGAAAATGCCACTACTGTAAGCAAGATGTCATACTTTAAAATGCCTTCTACTTCCAATGTGTTTGTTTCTTCAAAATTCTCAAACGGAGACAGCGATTGCTCAAAAAGTTTTGAAAATAATTAATTGAAATATTTTGTGTATGTTCCGCATAATAGTAGAAGTGTTTTAACTTTCAGATTTATCAATCATTGTTTTATTACAAAATTTACAGTCTTTTAAGTGAATATAATCACTGTTTTTTTAAGCAATTTCATATAATAACTAAGATAAATTGCTCTAGTTTTTGTAAAAATTAAAATATCTCTTATCCTGAAGGACATTTAAAAAATGAATAGCAACCAAACACTTTAGAATTAAAAAATTGAAAATGTGTTCACATTATAGAGTTTGTACCTAATGGGTCAGGTTTATGTAAATGTTTTATTCTCATCTGAATTTTAGAATATTTTTTTTAAAAAAATGTATTAAATAAATCTAAAAACCACATAAATATCTCCATAACTCTCCTTTTTTAAATTGCTACAGGTACTCAGATATCTTAAAATACTGATAGCATCATTAAAGTTATGCTGTTTTGGACAGAAACATATCTATTTGCTTGAGACAGACCAAAAAGAAGAAAAAAACGAAAAAATACTCTTAAGTTGAATCGAGGCATTACACACACATGCAGGGTGTTCCAGTTTAATTGGGGCAAATTTTATAGGGAGGTAGCGGACATCAAAATGATTCAGATTTGAATCGTGTCGCATGATTGGAAACGTTTTCGTTCATGGCTAGGTGAGACATGGCTCACAAGAACATTGGAGAACACCGACCTGCATTCCCTCAATCATCGCCCGCAGAGAAATCTACCTTGTTTACGGATTGACAGAAGGAAACGCTCGAGCAACAGAAAGATTGTACAGTCGACTTGCGATAATTCGAAGTTGAAGGGACCAATGAAAAACTTCGAATTATCAAGAGGATAGAAAAAAATTCTCAAAATACACGAAGAGAAATTTTTTCTAACACATTTAAATTTGACACTATGCGATAAAACAACAATTTTGCATATGTATAAAAAAATTTTAAGTAAATTTAAAAAGTTCATATTTTACAGTATAAACATTTTACAGAAGTTAAAAGTCATGTATTAAATAATAGATTCAATACGTTCATACACAATCCAACGCATTTCTTCTTCACAATAGCGAACCATCCTTTCTGAACGTATGTGTAGAAAGGTGACGTGTAAAGCAAAAGAAATGGACGGCTGACAACAGGTGCAGTTGGTCTATTGTCCACTTAAAGGAATGAAAACAATAAAACTGTCTTTTCGCCTGAGGAAGGGTAGCAGACAGATGATCATCAAATGGGCTACATTACAAGGGAGATACGCAGAGACGACACAACGCAAAACTTGTAAGCTCCAACCTATTTATTAGAGGACTGCACATGATAGTTAATGCTCGAATTGTCGAGAGTTTTATAAGATAACTTCGAATTATATAGCGTGTTGTAGTCTGACCAGCCACAGATTTTATTTCGAAATATTGAGTGTACCAAAACGTATTGTTTTAGTTCGAAATATCGAGAGTTTTTCTAGGGACTGAGCATATACTTCGAATTATCGAGAGATTCTTATTATCGAAGGTTTGAATTATTGAGAGTCGACTGTGTCGCGAAAAGTAACAACAGAGAGATGCTACGAACTGCTCATTGTTTATTGATTTTTATCACAATATGTGTGAATAGGATTATTATGAGAAGATAAATACAGTAAAGGCGGAATACAAATAACTCGAGCTCCCAGCATGGAAAACAAATGTGTTGCATACCGTTTGAAGAATTTCGACTTCTAGTGTACGAGCATTCACTAATGCTCTATGAGGATATCATAACGCTCATTGAGTTTTGCAATGTAAAAGTTTACACATTGAACAAGATTTTGCGACATTTTAACGTATCATCTAACACAGAACATGTAATATCTTTGATCAATAAATATGTCAGATACCTCAATCTTCTGTCTCTTTGTTTTTTGTAACTGTCATACTACTTTCCCATGACGTTTCCGACCGTAGATTGCTAAGCAAATCTGAAGCCTTGTGATGTCCCTGCCTCCACTTAATGTTTATCCCAACAATCCTGAAGCACTCTGTATAATTTCCAAGTACGTCCAACGTTCGGTTTCTTACTAGCTTTTAAAATGAAGAAAACCCGTTTTTATGCTAAGTTAAAAGATCAAACCTCAAAGATCTTTTGATGGAAAAGTCTTATACATCAAGGTACAAGAACAACTTGTTCCCGGTACCTAATAGCATTGCTGATTTAAAAAAGAAACATTCTTTCTAAGTATTTTAGTTCATTATCCGAAACACTTCTGTCCGAATTATTTCGAAGGTAGAGATAATTTATAAAAAATTAAATCTAATTCGGTCAGGAAAGGGAATATTTCAGAAAAATTATGTTGAATTTCAGTGAGAAATCAAGAAATTTTAACTTTACTTATCAATAATAATATCGATAGGCTTGCGTCATAATAACAAAGTTATATTTCATAAAATAAGTCTTTTTGTTACAGTTTTAGATTTGTTCTGTAAAATGATATATATATATATATATATATATGTATAATCTAAATTTCTCTACAAGAAAGAGATGAATAAACATGATCAAAACTGAAAAGAATTGAAATTGCAAGGTAACCAGACAATAGAATTTAAAAGGAAATGTGAAAATTTTTTAAAAAAATAGAGTTAAATATATAAATGAATGGATGCTACAGTATTATAAACATTGCTGACTTAGGACAGGTTATTATGAAATAATTTATATAAAAGAGTGTGGGGTTATATATATATATATATATATATATATATATTATATTTATACATAATTAAATATATCTTAATTGAACACACTAAAGTTACACAATTAAACATTGCAAAAAAATCTTGGATATTTTCTTTAAGAAGCACGATAAATTATATAAAAATTTTGTTGTTTACTTATTTTTATTATTCTCTTAAATGCGTAAAAATATATCGTGACAAGCTTACCATGAATTCGAGCCCAATTACCACTTAAGACCCGCCGTGTAGGGGGCGATGCATGTAAAATCTGTTGAAGCCCAAACATCCACCCGTTGGTGTGGCAACGTCCTCGTCACTTAACCATGGTTCAAATTTACGAAGCCCGTCTCCAAAAGCCGTCAAGTAGCTGAATAGTGCGGCGTTAATATTCATTCACTCAATCACCTAAAAATGCACTTCGGAAACCCTGTATAAAATTTTACATAATAAAACAGAAACAATGTACACAGTTTATATTAAAAATGAAATCAAAAACCTATAAAATTCCGTTCATCATCTTACTAAAAAAACATATTTATTGAAGATCTTACTTATATTTTTCAACCTGCAACAAATGCGAGATGTTCAGGTATAAATCAATTTTGTTTTCAAATCTCTTCTTTATTGGAAGAAAGTAATATTTTATGTTTATGATAAAGCTATTTTATTTCATATAAAAAGAGAGAAAGTCACACACACAGTGGAGGGATAGTTAAACTGAAGGAAAGACCTTTATCAAAGTATTTGGAGAGATCAGCTTTTGAAAAGAGAGTGTGGAATGGAAATGCTTTTCTACAGAATTGTATCCGATTACCAAGTCTTTTACTAAACTATCTCTAAATCTATAGAGATTGTAGGTATTGATAATGTTTAAACTATTTGAAAGTAAAATTTTTGAATTGGTATAATTTAACAGTACTTGGAGAAAGGTTATTTGAAGTATCATACATTATTCCATTCAACTTTTTTAAAGTATAAATAATTGAAAAGTTTTAACAATAATTTAACGCATTATTTTAAGGAACGAAGAAAAGAAACTATAAATATCGGACATTCTCCATTATTTTAGCGTGATTAAAATCTTCTTTTTATTTAAAAAAATTATAAGTAAAATATTACAGTAATTAGCAAAGATTAGAACTATATAGCTTCAGCACATTTTAATTTGTAACTTAAAAACAAATATTCTGAATATAAATTTAAAAACAATTATAAAAGAAAAGTAAAGTGTCTTACACATATTTTTAATAGTTTTACTTACGAAAACTATTTTAAATGGACGAGGATTATCTGCCACATTTTTAGAAAGTATGTCAATTTGAAGTCCAGTGGCTGAATGATTAGTGCATTACAATTCCACACAAAAGGTCCGAAGTTCAAACTTCAGGCTGGGCAAGATTGACTCAGCCTTTCATCCCTTCAGTGGGTCGATAAAATGAGCACTAAGCTAACTTGGGAACTTAGCACTGGGGCTTCACGTCAGCCTGACCACCTGACTGGAACATCTGCTCATGCACCTCAGAGCCCAAAGTTGCGTATACTGAGTTGACCCCATGGGTTGTTGTGCGACTGAGTTAAGTTAAATTATTTTATAGGCCTATTAGCTAAATAAAAATACCAAGTTTGTTATTTTCTATTCACTAGAACAAAAACTGCATGTATTTCGTAAAAGCAGATGTCATTACTTTAAGAAAGATGTAATACATTAAAACGCGTTTTACTCAAAATGTGTGTGTGTGTGTGTGTGTGTGTGTGTGTTTTAATAATCAAACGGGGCTGATTGTACAAAAAGTTTTAAAAATAAGTATCTGAAATTTTTGGTGTATTTTCTGTATAACAGTAGATGCATTTTATCCTTCAGATTTATCAATCACTGTTTTTTACAAAATTTAGTCTTTTATGTTAATATAATCACTGTCTTTTTAAGCAATTTCATATAATAACTAAGATAAAGGGTTCTTGTTTTGTAAAAATTAACATAACTCCTATCCTGAAGGTCATTTCAAAAATGAATAACAGAGCAACACATCAGAATTGAAAAATTAAAAATTTGTTCATAAACTTTTGGTGCAGAATGAGCTGCATTTATGTTATTTTTTGTAAAATTTTACCAATTTTTTTCCAGTTAAGTAATAATTTTGTTCTCCTTAATTTTAGTACACTTTTCTTAAAATGTACTAAACAAAGCTAAAAAATCCCTATAGCTCCATATTTAAAAAACAAAATTGTCGGAAGTAATCGGACACCTTTATATGTTTGAACAAGTTTTCAATTTTTAATTCTTGTTCAAACTTATATATTTGAGGGGGAAAAAAGGGTTTTCTCTTTCCTGTAATTGGTTTTCATACATAGTTTCCTAATTTTCATACACCATCGTTTATAATGTATAATTAAAATTAAATGTATAAAGTTAAATCAGTATGGTTACTCATTTATAGTTCACTAGATATCTGCTCCTTTCAACGAAATTCTTCAATCTCTCCGAAATAATTCAATCTGAAGCGCAAGCATGTATCAACTTGTTATTTTTTCAATTAATAGTCCTTTGTAGCTCCTTTTGACCGTACCGTAATATGTGTGCTCAAATTATTCAATAAAAGATCATTATATGTATATTTTTTTTCAAAATATTGCGTTGAGATTCATTTACTGCACTGAGTTTTCCTCAATAACACGTATCAATCTTCAGACTCCATTTTAAAAAATCCTGTTATGTTTACCAAAAAGGATTTTGTTTCTGGAGAAAGGGGAAAAATCACTTCAGAACTTTTCTGGTGGAGTGGCAAAGTGGATATTTTGAAAAAAGATTTCGAAGGATCAGAGGCAGTGGGGAAAATGCTTTCTACGAAATCTCTTTCTGCATCATGGTCTCCCATTACATAATTCTTTACTTACCTAGTTTCCTTATGCGTCGAAAAGCAGGAAAACACCTGAAGAAGATTTTGGAGGATTTACAAGAAGAATTCTTTGAATTTGAGTAAAGCAAGCATAACTTGAAAGGAAACGTTTGACTTGCACCATCTAGTTCGATAGAACGCTTTTGCACCAGATAACCCGAATACTTCTATGATGGTGAGATAAATTATTTTTCAAGGAATGATAAAAATAAAAAAAATATTGTACAAAACTCTTAAGTAGTGATATTAAATTCCAATGTTTCTAATTAATTTTTGTTTAAAAATAGAATTTTATTTGCGAAAAGAAATAATAATCATTTGATATTGTATCAAGTACATACATTTATACCTTATTTTTTAGTTGAATAATGAAATGTGTTTAAAAGCTGTAACATGAAACGTTTCATGTGTTAGATAATTGATTTTTTTTTTTAAATTATAGTTTAATGTATCCGGCTGGTTGCGACAACTTTTTGTTTAAAAAAAGGAGATATGGGATTTTTTCGTTATGTTTAGATTGTTTAGGGCATTTTAAGAAAAATGTGCTAAAATTAAGAAGAGAAAAGAAATTAATACTAAAATGGGAAAAATAGGTAAAAATTGACAAAAAATAGCATAAACGTGGCCCATTCTGCAACAAATGCTTATAAACAAATTTTCAAATTTTTCAACTAATGTGTTGTTATATTATTAATTTTGAAATGACCTTCAGGATAAGAGATATTTTCTTTTTTACAAAAACAAGAGCACTTTATCTCGGTTACTATACGAAAATGCTTAAAAAGACAGTGATTATATTCACATAAGGGACCGTTAATTTTGCAATAAAGCAGTGATTGATAAATCTGAAGGTTAAAACAATTCTTTTGTATACAGAACTTTGCAGAAAAATTTTAGTTAATTATGTTCAAAACTTTTTTTATAATCACTCACCCCGTTTGATTATTTTCAAAAAATCACATTTTGAGTAAAACACGTTTTAAGGTATGCCATCTTGCTTAAAGTGAAGGCACATCTGCTTTTACTAAAACACTTGCAGTTTTTGTTCTAGTGAACGGGAAATGATAAATTTGGTATTTTTCTAAAGCTAATAAGATGGCCCATAAGAAAATCATAAAAAATTGTCAATTTTTGGCAAAATTCAAAGTTTTGGGTAGTCGGATACCTTAAAGATAAAAAAACACCATTTTATAGTTAATAGAATTAGTTGTAACTTAATCTTTTAGTCGCTAAATCTGGAAATGGATCTGGAATTAGTCGCCAGATGTGGAATGCAGATCTGAAAATCGGAAATTATTCATCCTGATGAATCTGATCAGGACAATGGAACCAAATTATTAAATTGCTTTTTTTTTCCAGTCCTGGATAAGTGAGCAAAAATTTCGAATTAATCTGGCCTTTTAAAGTGGTTAAAAATTGAGTTCAAAGATTCCGTTACATACAAGTGAAGCTTATAAAATGGTGTTAAAAAAGTTACATAATCAATTAGAACCAATGTTGGAAGCGGACTACAAAACTCTTAATCTCAAGCAAACTATAATAAATCAATAAAACTGCTAGCCTATTTTTCTAAGAAAATATTTAGTGTTTCAAAGAAATTTTAAGTCATTTAACGCAACTTGTAATAATTAAGTTACGTGATATGAAAATGATGGGAAAAAACTTCAAATTTCTGTTTTGGTGATGAACAAACGCGCATCTTGGAACAAGTAACTACCATACAATTACATTATTGTTTATTGGTTTGGTGGCTTAGCCTTCCCACTTCGTAAGCCCACCACTAGCCCCCACTTCGTAAGTCTATTTGCAGTTAGAGCAACGTTTCTCAAAACTGTGGCGCGCGAACCTTTTAGGGGGCGTGATAACCCTACATGGGAGGCGCGAGTATATCGAAAAGTCAAAAACAAACGATTATTTAAAATGTATTAAATTATGGGAAGGAAGCAAAGTAAAATACATTCTGAAATAATAAAAAATAAAACACACATTTACACTGATATAATACTTCATAAAATGTATCAGTACTGCGCAATGTATTTGATTATTAAATTAACAATACTAAGTTAAGAACAAGTTTAATAATTAGCAGTGATCCCATGGGTTTCTTATAATTTATACTCTTTTTAACTAAAGTCAGCGTTTCTCAAACTGTGGAGCGCACCCTCCTAGGGCGGCGCAGCATATTGAACATTCGAAAGTAAACTGAAGTAAACTGAAAGTAAGTACTGAAAGTAAACAAACAAAATACGTTTTGACATAATACACTTATAAATGTATCAGTACTGTACAATGTATTTCATAATTAGTTTAACAATACCAACTTAAGAACAAGTTTGATAATTACCATTGACCTTATGGGTTTCATTAACACTTATCTTACTGTTATAATTACACTGATATGGTTTATAATTAATCCTTTAACTGCTGATTAAAAGATACTCGAATCGTTCTCCAGTGCCACCGTTTTCAACGTAAAGCGCGTGAGTGTAATGTTGTTTTTTTGGGAGGGAGAGAGTAAAGTTCCTCTAAGTAAATTCCTTCGCAAACGCGCACACAACACATTGTCAAGGTCATTTTATTGCATTCCAAAGCCTTCGAATAATTTTAGGGACAGAATTGCACAAAAAATATCGTACTTTGGAAAGACGTATATATACGTCCAGAAAATAATATTTTAGCTGAGAGAGGATTTATACACGCATGTGTCTCTTAAGAGCCTTAAGTCGTATAGTGCTTTATCGTCAAAGAATAGTAGTATGGAATGCAGTACATTGTTATTGCATGGAGGGGAACGCGATGAAAATTATGATTGAATATTGGTCGCGATATTGAAAGTTTGAGAAGCACTGACTAAAGTCGTATTCTAGCTTTAACATCAAAGTGTATTATTGTTGAATTCAATACATTGTTATGTATGGACGGGGGGGGGTGATGAAAATTATGTTGCAAGTATTGAAAGTTTGAGAAGCACTGCATTAGGCAAAAGACACATATTTATTTAAAATATATTTTTCTTTTAATGACATGAATTTCTTTACGTAAGGATGTGTGTATGAAAGAAATAAAATTAATTTTAAATTAATTGTGAAAGTTTATTTAAGATTGTTAATTTTTTTTTATTTTAATTGTTGAGCATAGTTATAAAAAAAGAGGAACATAAGAATATAAATATATAAACATATAACCATAGTTTATTTTTTTGGCAATTTTCATTTAAAATTTAGAGATTTGAGCTGCTATAAATCACTTTTCCAAAATGGATTTCGTTTAAAAAATTCTTTGCTTTTATAAAGGTTTTTATTTATTTTTTCCCTACCATAAAGGGATTAGAAAACGCCACTTAGGAGATTTCGCAGAATGTAAGCTGAATGATTTCGACAGATTTGGAAGATTTTTCTGCGAAAGCTCGCGTTGTTTCGAAATCTCTTTCTGTAGAGGATTTTCAACGTATAATTCTTAAATAAATACTTAAAAATTGTACGAGGATTATAGACAAAAGGAGATTTGGAAGATTTAAAATATGAAAAAATGAATGGAATGAAATTGCATAGCTTGAAAGGAAATTATTTAGAATGTTGGTGGTGT
>BMAO01008751.1:0-34147 GCA_019973975.1 Trichonephila clavata | reverse complement strand
CCTCAAATATCTGATTTTCAGAGTGCAGAGCATATAAAAATAAATTCTAAGAAATGAATTTTGTGAATGATATAGTTTGACATAAAAAAATGCTCTAAGTTACAATGGTGAACAGTTATGAATAAATGTAATAAAATAAACTTGAACTTATTGGGAAAGAAATTTTTTGCTTCACATATCTTTGAATTTTTTAAAAAAATTATTTAACTTACATAAAAAAAGTTTTGGAATGCATCCACCTGTTTTGTGTTGGATGCTAGTCTTGTATAACAGTTCCATACTGCATAATATTTTATTGCAATCTGTTCTATCATGTTATAGGAGGGATACCTGTGTTTGATATTAAATAAAATTTTAGAGACTTCCAAATCTAAAAGAAAACATAAAACTTGTATATAATTAATACTGAGCTTAATGACACTGATCTGTACAGTATCAAAAATGAATTTTTATTTGCAGCAAGAGGGTTTCATCTTAACAAATTATAAAATGAAATGCTATTTTATTGTTATTGATTAAATTAACTACAATATTATGCTAAATTGTTTTTAAAAAATGTATTATCATATCTTAAACTATAGAATATATTTATAAAATGTTTAGAATTTGTAATTAAACTTATAATATAACTCTTGATTATCCATATTTTCGTTTCTTAAATGAAAAGTTAATACTGCTAAAAATAAGTTTGGCAATGGTATTTATTCTGATTGTTTTCTTTATGAGGCCTAGTCCTTGACATAGTTAAAAAAATAAATTGTTTTAAATAATTTTATTGCAATAAATTATTTTTTGAAATTTTAATTAATCCATTTGTTACATAAAATTCTGTATAGTTTCCTAAAATATTTCCAAATTCATTGAAACTTAATTATTTTTTTGTCTTTTATTTGTTATTGTTTGATTCATCATATTTAAAGATTACCTTTTTCATGTTTCATGAAAATTTTCATCTAGGAGAAAAATTTAATTTAAAAATCTAATATTCAGGTAACACTGGGTCAAACAATGTAAAATCTAAAATTTCTATTGTGTGTAATGTAGACTCTTTGGAATATCCTTATGTCTGTTATTCCAAGAAATGATTATATGTATATAAAGAAATGCTTCAACCTACAATAAAATTTCATTTCAATCATTAGCGCATCATAAATTAGATATTTATTTTCAGCATTTTCATTTAAACAAACCATAATTTTTTTTACTTACGATACAAACTTGGTCTACGTATATATAGCATAAATTTAATTCATAATGTGAAAAGCATGTAATGCATTGTCTGCCAATATATATTGCTATCATTCTTTACTTCTTTATTTGTTGTGATCATAAATCAACTCTTTCCCTGGGGTAGGCGCAATAACACGCCAAGACAAATCCAACTCTTACCTGGCAACGGTGTGTTTTCACGCTTTGACGCACGCCAACATTCAGGTTGGTTCGCCCTGTTTGCTCCAACTAACTAATAATTAAGCTCTTAACTAACAATTGCACAGTTACATGATTTTTTTATTGTAATTAATTTTCACAAGTAATAAATTAATTAATATTAATTTATGTATTAATTTTAATAATTTATTATTTAAGGAATTACTTTTACCATTAATTAATTAATTACTACTTAATTAAATTTCTGATACTAATTAATTGATAATTAATTAAATAAGCTCTTGACTAACAATTGCACAGTTACAGGAATTTTTTTATTTTAATGCATGCTTTTCAACCATTTAATTGTTAAATTGCTTGCCAGACTTGGGTGGGATTTAAATACCCACTGCCGCCAGGGAAAGAATTAAGGATGTGTGTATATTTAGAATTCATAAGTTTTATAGTTAATTTTCATAACATATTTTTCTATATGCTAAGTAGCTACTAAAAAAAGATAAATAGGATATCCTAATACTTTTTCCAAGAAATTCAGGAATGTTCATGAGGTTTTTATTCAACTTTTTCTTTTTTAGTTAAAACAGAAAGAAGGTCAAAAACCTGAAAGTGCAAAGCAATCATGATTCATTTTAATTGTTAGAATTTTAGCAGTCTGTTGTATTATAGATATACCAATTGTAATATTTCATATTTGTTTGGATCCTTTTGTTTTTCTGAAATTATTTTGTTCATTAATAAATTTTTCCAAAGTATTTTGAATTTATATTTGTTTTCCTTTCTTGTTATTTTGAACTGTTGTTGACTACTTCGAACATTTATTAAAGCTTAGTTATGAAAGGTGATTAATTTAACTTTTTTTTTCTTTTTAAATTCATCTTGTAAATATTTTATCTATTACTGGTAATACTCAAATCAAGTTTCAGACTCAGATCTTGAATCTGCCAAAACTGATTTTAGGGAATTATGGGAGCTGCTGTTTTTAAGTAGAATTAATATTCTCGTGTGAAGTCTGAAAGCTAGGAGAGTGATATGAGATTGGAATTTGGATCTCTGATTTCCCAATCTTTTTCTCTTCCCAGGATATATCAGGAACGTGTCAGTAATTCCCAGAATGTATCAAAATTTTGGAAACTCTAAAAAGAACCTATTTTTAATTGGTATCAATAAAATTACATAAAATAAGGATACACAAAAATTTCAAAATTGATACTCATTTTTATATTGAGCTAAAAATACAAATAAAATATGTTAATTATTTTTAAAGTATGATTTACAAGAAAATTTGAACAGTCTATGCTTTTATCACCCAACCTAATTGATTGTTGGTAATATGGAAAAAAATTTTGTAATTAAAGATTCTGTAAATTTAAAATCTCAAAAAAAAAAATTCACGCTAAAGAAGTAACTATTAAAATTAATGTTCTTTTTAATGGCTCACATCTATTATTAATTTTCTAATGTTGTTAATGAGAGAGAAATATTGATACAATTACTTGAAAATTTATTTGCTGCTGGTGTAACAATCATGTTTGTTAAAAATATTGTTTATTGTATTTAGGAATTTTTTTTATATAACTGATTATTTGTTTATGGAATTACTGTGTATTTTGCTACATAAATGTAATTAAATGTTAATTTAAGAATCTCATACAAAAGTTTGGTTAAGATTATATGATAAATAAGGAAATTTGTTATATATACTTTAATAATTTTCTTACCCATGTGGTTTGGAGTTCATTCCCTTCTTCAAAAACTGCTGATTCAATTAAATCTCTTAGCAAGTATCCAAGAAAAAAATATTAAATAACAGTTTTAAGTATAAGTACTCCAGTTAAATTTAAAAAATCGGAACTTTATCAGATTGTTCAAGCTGGTAGACGATAAAATGACATTCCTTTAAAAACTAAATTTTCATTAATGATGCTATGATCGACAAACAAACAAGAATTGACCAGGACAAATAGTACCATACATTTACTCCTTCCTTCAGCAAGATGAAAAAATTCTCCTCGCCCTTTTTTGGGCATTACACTTTCTCTTATTATATTTTTACCCTCTGCTGGGGATTCCAACAAACATTTCTTTTTCCAAGTTTGGGTTAACATTGTGACGTTTGAAAACAGTAAAGGTAGCGTGATTTGAAATATAATAATTTAATTTAGTCACAGCTATTATTTACACAAATATACAATTTAGTACTATAAGATGATTTTAGAGTTCCAAAATAAAACTTTGTGAGGGAGGGATCTTGGTGTCCGTTCACTGCGAAGGTTTCGCTGTCAACTCTTCTCTCGCGGTTGACCGTTGCCGGCGTCCCCTTCCACATTCGGTGGTGGGCGAAATGGCTTCTCGTGTCAAAAGTTGCCGGGGCTAAGACACATCCCTCGCAGTATATAAGCTACTGCAGGTGTTTTTGCACATGTGATCAATTCTCCTAAAACTGATTCGGCCGTGGGAGGCAAATCCCAGATGTCTCAAAAGGGGGACGCACATACGTCACAACAGTCTCTTGCTGCAACGATCTAGTTGTAGCAGCATGGTCAGCTAAAATTTATATTAGAGGTTGAAATCCACAGTTCAAACAAAAACAGCTACCTAGAAATCACTAGAAAATTATTTTTGTTACATAAGTAAATATTCAAAACTTTCAATGGAAAACTGAAAAAGAAGTAAACTTAATGACACTCTTGTGCTTGATGTTTGTTGCAATAACATTTTGTCGGGTACTAATTTAGT
This sequence comes from Trichonephila clavata, assembly GCA_019973975.1. NCBI lineage: Eukaryota > Metazoa > Arthropoda > Arachnida > Araneae > Nephilidae > Trichonephila > Trichonephila clavata. The sequence continues at coordinate 30,022 of BMAO01008751.1, read as the reverse complement.
TAACTTTAGTCTTAAGTCTCAACGTTTTCTGTTTCTTCTTTTTAGCAGCAGATCATTTAAATCCTCATTCAGTAAAATATGACTACGCTAATTTATGCTCTTAATTAGCTCTTTTTCAAATTGCTCCACTATGGGGCGTAAGCCCAATGTTGAGAAACACTGGCATAGATGCTTCAAAATATAAAAGGAATTTGGTATCGTTTTGTGCATGAGTGTCTAAGCTATGACTGCTTGGACCAAATTTCTTTTAAAACAACAAAAAAATTGGTGAGTAAGTAAGTGTTGGGGTTTGTGGCGCAAACTGCACCGTTTTTTTTGCACCAATTTTGACCGAAAATCGCACCATTTTGGCTTAACTGGAAAAATTAGTGAATTTCATGCCAAATAAATGTAAAACTGTTATCAGAAATAGAGGACTTGCTACAAAGATTTGACCACGACCACAATTGATTTTAATATTTTAGTCACTGTTCTTTTCCTTTTGTGTCCTGCATTCTGACGAGTTTTAAAATTCTACTTATATATATATATTTGTAATTTGATCTGAACCTAAAATATTGTAGTTATCTTATAATATTCTAACAATTATATAAATAGTATCGGCTTTGATAGAAATGAATTGTAAATTTTTTTAGAAAATGTAAAATGTGCCTTCTTTTATATTCGTCAATGTAAATACGTGGGTATGTTTTGTTCCATTTGTAATATCATCGTCACTTATAAAATCAGATGGCAAACCCAATATAAAACCATAAACATGAATATATATTTTTGTTGACTGTCAAAATTTTTTGAATTGTGTAAAACGGGATACAAAGTTTAACAAAAGTTTGACAGAAGATATAGCTACAACTGAGTCTCTGTCAAGCAACCTTTATACTAATTTTGGGTCTCACTGTAAAATTCTCTCATTGTCTTAACAAATAAGTGCAATACCTATGGGTAATGTGAAAAAAATATGCCCATTTCTCTAATTATAATCGTAAATCTCTGCTTTTGTGGTCTCCATTTGAAAGACAAGAACAAATACAGAGAGATATGAATGACAATATCAACCAATTCAGAGCATGTCGGCTCCTGCTTCGCTCTAATCCCCTTTGTCTACTCTCGGACCCGGCTAGATGTGTAGGAAGAACTGAATAATCAGTCGACATGATTCACTCTAATTTTATTGTCATCAAAATATCAAGCAAGCACAAAATTAATACAATTAAGAAATTTGATTAGTTGCAAAGCGCGAAGGTGAGACCCGCTAGCCTGGGGATAATATTAGGGCCCCTCAACTGATTCCACGAAAACCTATACAAGCTCAATATAAACTACGTCGCGCACTGATAAGCTAAACTTCTATTTAAACAAGGATAACGATACTTATACTTTTTTGAAGTTGAGGCCTTGAATGCAATCCTTATCCGGGTTTAATCACCGTCCAGTGATCCTCTCTTAGATTTCTTCAATTGATAAACTCAGATTTGCACTTAATAATTTCACGATCCTCCACTCCCAACTAACTCTCAAAATTCGCAAATACAGAATTTATATAATATACTTAGTTTGCATAGGCACGCTTTCTTCCTTCAGTGAAAGTTGGTTGGTAAAATTATTGCCCAGAAAAGTTCCCAAGGGGTTAGTCATAGACGCATATAGATCCGTCACAAGCAGATATGAACAAGATTAATGCAGGCAATGAATGAACTTACATACTCCGATTAAGCGAAGTAAATGGATGATTATGCGCTTCACATTTTTGAAAAACTTATATCAGGCATATACTAAAAATAAGAATTTTTTTTCTGAAGTGTAAAAATCTACATGTTGAAGGAGATTTTTTTTAATTTAATAAAAGTAATATTTACAGCAAAATAATAGCATGATCATACAGAACTTTCATGATTTTATTACATTAGAAAATATATATATATATAAGCTTAGATAATAATAATAAATTTCAATGCATTTGTTTACAAGCAAAACAAAAAAACCATGCAAATATGTTTTAAAAAAAAATTTATTTACAATTATATATATGTAACATAAAATTCATATCATAAAAAGAAATTAAACACTTTATAAAAGTATTAAAAATGTAAAATTTGTGTCAGTTTTTAAGAAATCGTCATTTTTACATATTTCAAAAAAGTGATCAAAACAATTTTCTTCTCTGTTCTTATCTGTCCTTAGGCATAGAAATATTTATTTCACTTAATGCCAGACAAGCTTTCCATTGGAACCTCTAGAGATTTTACCACTAGCCAAGAGTTCCAATGCTGTTGGAAATATCTGGTGTTCCAATTTTTTTACCTTTTCCTGCAAAATTTTTACATCATCCTCAGGATCTACTCGAACTGCAGCTTGCTGTATTACAGCGCCAGCATCTACTTCGGCCTGTAATGTAAACAAATTGCATTTAATAGAACACATTTTGTTTAATAGGTACCATAACAGCTGGATATTTATGATAGATGATGTATATTTATAAAAACATATCATTATAAATATACTAGCTGACCCGGTCCGACGTTGCACGGGCTTTTACCGAGGGTATAACTTAATCCCCATGTTAATTTCCTCCTTTATTTCTGACGCCAGCACTTCTGTGTGGGTGTGCCACGTACGATGTGAGTGCATGGCCCGTGAGTGCGTATCATGGCTTTCTCATTTAACATTTTCCCTTCTCTTGAGAAAATCAGCACTTCCAATATTATTTTTCGAAATTACTTTGACTTCTTTGTTTCTTTCCTCTTCGCTTACCCCGGGGTTACACGGGCTTTTACCGAGTGAATAACTTCATCCCCCATGGGAATTTCCTGTTTCCCTTAGGACGATAACACTTATGTGTGTGTGTATGCACGCGATGAGAGTGATTTCTTTAACTATGTCATAAAAACTGCCTTTTTCGAAATTTGTTCTTAAGTTGGTGTGGTGTGGTAATTAGGAGAGATGGGTGAAAGCTCAGGTGTCGTCCTCATCACTTGACCGTAGCTTAAAATTTCAAAGTCCGTCGCCAAAAACTCTCGAGTAGGTGAATAGTGCGAATTTATAAATCACTCACCCACTTTCCAATTCTTTCATTGCAGTTTTTTAGTCCTCGGAAACGAAAATGTAGCCTTTTTAAAAATAGTTGTATGTTGAAAAAAGACAGAAAAGTAGAAATTTTTCAAATTACAAAATTTTGCTACTATTTTAAATCTTGAAGTAAAATTGTGAGGATTTTTTGAAATGTTCGACACATGGGAATAAAGTTTTATGCAATTATCTTTTTTAAAGAAGAAATCATTAAACGATTGATTTAAGTATTTTGAGTGTTTTATTAAAATCTGTTCAAAAAAGTTTTTGGCTTTTTATTTTTTAAATTACTGATTTGATACAAATAAATATTTTAAATGAATCTCAGAAATGTATTGAATACATTCTTTCATCTTAATCTGATATCAATAATGATTTAATTTTGAAAATTATATAAAGAGAAAATGATGAAAATTGAAGCAAAAATAACTTTTTCTCTCGCATTTTTTTTTACTCGCCAAATTTGCTGATTTTCGCATGTTTAAGTCAGAACTTTTTGGTGTAACCCTTGATTTAGATGTGAAGTTTCAGGTGAAACAGTTGAAAGCTATTTGGCGCGAAACCATTTTTCGACACCAAGGCTTGGCAAACTGTAAAATCGCGTATTTTTTATTAAAGTTTTTATTTTTAGGGCTTAATTTTTAAGTTATTACTTTCAAACTTCACACATTAAAAAATAACGCGCAGGGTTAAGACAATTAGACGTTTTAAAGTTTTTAATTAATATCTTTTTAACTAATTACAATATCGGAATGAAAAATAGTTTACGTCCTATTCTCAGACCTACTGAATATACGCACAAAATTTCATAAGAATCGGCCACACCGTTTCGGAGGAGTTTGGTTACAAACACTGTGACACAAGAATTTTATACATTAGATAAAACATGTCATTTTTGGCTATATAATCTGAAATGCATGCTAATGACAAGTGTTTGTTGCAAAACAGAGTGCAAGAATAATTAGATTAAAAAAAAATCGGATACTTTTTTTATTTCACCGGCGTAGACGATAAAGTCGCTGCCAACATCAAACGAAATACTCCAGCTGATAACCTTTCACCACCGCATTTTCAAAAAACAAGTCACTGCCTTTTCTTATAGCAAACGTCTTTTTCCTAATACGTCAAAAATGTATGAAAAACCAATTAAATTTTGAGGTTTGCCCAGAACAGAGGAAGAATCTGCAGTCAGATTCTTACAATCGAAAGGCCTTGTATGTTGATTTGTCATAATAATCATGAAATGAAATTGTTTGATTTCGCCAATAAAGTCCGCTTGGCGAAATTTGCGGCAACAAAATGGAAAAATAACGAAAAGTGTATATATAAAATATCATAACTTTATTGAAGTGATAACTTCTTTAAGCGCGTTTTGCTGAAGAATGAATCTAAATTAAGCGCCAGGTTCGGCTGAGTTACACTCAATCGGATTTATTTCGCTCCAATCGTCAATCATGCTCGGATCGGCGACGCTCGCTTAATTTTAAAATGAAAATTTTTATGTGCGTATTTTTTTTTCAAGTAAAAATTTCATGCACACGTTTTCCCCTTAAGTTTTATTTATTAATTTTTAATTTAAATATTACTGACATGCAGCCAACTTCAACTCAATTGCAATGCGGAAACGAAAGAAGAGGAGCGCAAGCAAAAATAATTAGGAAAAAAAAAAAATTATTCTTATGTATGAATCGAAGAAACGAACCATGGGATCTACTTCTGAATTCAGTAAAAAGAGCATTTAAGCACAAAAAGGTAGGCATAAAAAGGCAGGATTCCTTTGATATATTCATTAATGGTATTGATTACAGAACAGATAGTGGGGAGTTTTTAAATTTGTTAATAAAATAAAAGATGACTTCCCAAGAAAGACTAAAGAGCCTATGAATTTTAATGGAAATATTTTTTTATTATGACAAAGATATTTCAAATGCTTTTGTTAAATTTTATTCAAACAATCAAATATTTGAACCAGATCTCAGGAGAAGACAAAGATTTATGAAAAAGGATATTAATAGGAACAATAGGACAGCTTGCAACATCCAGGATATTTTCGTCAAACAATTTGATTTTGACTAACTGTCTAAATAATGGTAACAGCCCTGGCCCTGATAAGATCCATCCAGAATTTGTAAAACATTTTGGTAATAATACCCTCTTCTGGCTTTCCTTGATATCTTAAACTTAAATTGGAACACAAAGGTCCCAGCTATTTGTAAAAAAAACGTTCATTATGCAATTTTGCAAAAAGACAAACCACCAGATTCCATGGGAAGTTATGGCTCTATCACATTGACAAGTGTTCTTTCAAAGGAACTAGAAAGTATGATTGTGTCTCGTCTTAATTGATTTCTGGAAAGTGAGGATCTCATTTCTCCTTGCCAGGCTGACTTCAGACAGTATCATTCAACTATCAAGGAGGTTTTTTCCTCTCACAAGCTATACAAAATTCACTGGACGAACGCAAGTCGGTCCTCGCTGCCTTCGTTAAGTTTGAGTCGGCATATGACTGAGTGTGGAGGTTCAAAGCTCCTTCAAAAACTACAACATCTAGGAATTTGCGACAAAATTCTTGGCTAAAGAATTTTATCTCGCAAAGGTTTTCAGCCGTTAGACATGAAGAGGCTATTTCTAATTTTAGACAGAACGAGACTAGCCTTCCACAGGGCACAGCAATCAGCCCAATTCTTTTTAATATTTTCATTAATGATTTACCAGGTTTTCTATCACCAGCTGTTAACTCTGACGATCTCGTTTTATGGGATAGTGCAGTGAAAAAGAATCGATGGTAGTCTTAATAGAACTTTAAACTCTGCAGTAGAAAAATTGGCAATTTGGTGGAAAATGGAATGAGAGTTAACAAGAATAAAACTGTGACCCAATATTTTATGTTAAATAGACAGACTTTTATCCCCAATCATAAGTTCCAAGGAGAGGTTTTGCAGATCAGTGATTCTATTACCTATGTTGTGAAAATAGCCGTACTTTGAACTGCGCTGGGGTGGAGTGACGTCACGCCCCACCCCTATGATGTAAACCACTCTGAACTTGTGCAGGCAGAGGGGTCATTGCTCTACTGTCTCGCAGTGTAAATAAAGCATTTTAAATGACTTCTCTGGAACTGTTTTAAGAAAACCAACAACACCCAGCTTCGGGTAGATGCAGCCCACAAACATTAAAATTTGAATCTGATAAATATGTTACCTTTGAAGTAACATATTTTGGTACCCTCGGAGCGGGACGGGTGCTTTGGAGAAGAATTGAACTTTTGAGTTTATAAAAATTTACCAGGTTTAGGAAAATGGCTCTAAATGAATTGAAAGCGAAGAGGAAAGGTCTTAGGCAAGCCTTCACCTTTAGCTTAAGAAAAATTGAAAATGAACTGAACAAAGAAGATGCGGATCGAAAGGAACTCTCCATATTAAGAACTCAAATAGCTGAAACAGAGAGACTCTATTTTAAAGCGTTTGGCTGGCTCGTGTTAGGGATGCAACAGAAGGACTCTACAGACAACATATAAAATGTTTATACAACCAGTTATTGGTTACTGTAATTGAAGTCCTCATTACTGCTCCCAAACACACCGTCCAATACCTTGAGGTATTTCAGAATCAAGCCCTCCGTATCATAACTGGTGCTGTGAAATCTACTCCAGTCCTTGCTATGTAGGCCTTGACCAACATCGAACCATCTTATGAATCCATCCAGAGAAAGGCAGTAATATTATTTCAAAAACTTAAAAGTTTACCTAATAACTCTTTCTGGAGAAATTATCCTCTGAACAGAGCTAGAAATTTAAAGACTCAGGAGAGATTCAAACAGTCAGCCCATGAAGGTCGCTTGTTCTTTGGAGCTTTGGCAAGAGACTTCTATTTTGCCTCAACCTTTCTGCCCTTTGGATTACATTCAGCTTGATATAAATCTTGAACTTCATGTGAAGGTATTAAAGAGTGAAATGTCTCCCGAACAACTGAAAGATATAGCTTTGGAAACAATCGATTCCCAACAAATGAATGGCTACATGTTTTTACTAATGGCTCCCTTCTAGATAGACATCATGGTGCTGGAGCTGGTATCTTTTGTGAATTGTTTAGCTTTTACCTACCACTAAGTATTTTTACTACTGTCTTCGATAGTGAGATTGAAGCTATTGCAGTAGCAGTCGAGCAACTATCACTAAGAAGATCCGAGTTCAGCAGGGAAATAATCTTTTTCGACTCTAAATCACCATTACAAGCTCTATCTCAAAATTACCTCTGTAATTCACAAAGAATTTTAAAATGCAGATCGTTCTTAAAAGATTTTCCTCATAAAATTTCTTTTCAGTGGATATCGGCTCCTTGTGACATCGCTAGGAATGAGCATGCTGAATTTCTTGATAAGAAATGAGCCCTTGTGTTCCAAAGACCCACAAGGATTTCAACCTTTATTTCCTTAAGGCTTTTTTCTAATACGGCCTTTAAGTATTATTTTAAAATGGAAGTTGCAGAGATGTCAAAAGACAAGAACTGAGCAATCTTGAGCGAGAACCCGTTTTGGTTTCCTGGGACTCCTAGAAAAGCTGCTGTAGCTCATTTTAGACTTTTGACAGGGCATGACTGTGTCTGAGATGTCATCTCTACAGAATCAGTATCGCCGATTCAACGGACTGTGTGACTGGTCAGCTTACGACCGCTGAACATTTGGCCATGTGCGCTGCACTAATTAGTCTTAATTCAACTGTCGAAAAATATTAGATAGCATGTGCACTAATTGCATGGGTGCTATTGTAGTGTGTGGCATTTGTAAAATAAATACATAAATATTTCATTTCAATTTTGTGATAAATTTACTAGCCTTTCCTACATTAATCTTGAATTTCCACTGATCATTAATATAATAATTTTTGTATGAATGATAAATTACAGGCAACAGATGGGCTGAATCATTACAGTACAGTATGAATCATTACAATAAATATGAATCATAGAAAAAATTAATCATAGAATAAATATGAAATTCATGTGGGCTAAATCATTACATATTTGTTACAATTTACATAACAATAAATCATTACAAAATAGTAAATTTATCACAAAATATTCACAATTCTTCCTTTGCATCCCTATTCCCTTTTCCATTATGATCTTTGTGACCCTTTTTTCGATGCATTTTTGTAACACATTTTAAAACAGATAAATACAATTCAAAATTTTCTTTGAATTGTATTTATTTGTCTAAGGATAACAAAAAAAAAGCATTCTTAATAACATCAATGTACTGTTCAACATATTGTTTTTGTAATAAATGTTTTTTTATAAATATGTGGAAAATAGACCAGTAATTTCATGTGAATTTTGAATTTTTTCTTCACAGTACTCTACGGAGAGAGATTTCCAATGTAATTAAAATAATCAATGAGTTCCAGACCTTGAATAATATTAATAAGAAAATGCATACATAAATGAAATCAGACTATACAGTTTTTATACTTACTTCAACAAAGTGAACTGTACAACCAGTTATTTTAGCCCCTTTTTCTAAAACTTGTTTATGAGCATCCATTCCTTTAAAAGCTGGTAAAATAGCAGGATGGACATTCAACAGATTTCCTTGCCACAACTGAACAAATTCCTCTGAAAATAAAATTTAGCAAAATTTTTTATTAATATTTAATACTCAAGATAATTTTTGAACAAATAACTTTTATTTTGAAGAACTAACTTACTTGAAACAATTCTCATAAAGCCAGCCAAACAAACTATTTCCACACCATTTTCTTTTAAGATTGCATGAACTGCCATATCAAAATCAACTCGCTTTTTAAAAATTTTGTGGCTTAGAACCTGAAAACAAATTTGTATTACAGTCCTGTTAAACACTTCTATATTTTTTTTTATATCCATAGAACAAAACACGACAAAAGGGTACTTAATTATTATTTTCACATTCTCTGCATTAATTCTACAACAGGATTTTTAAGCTCTGAATTATTCTGTAATTGGCATACTTAAGAGCCCAATACAGATATAGGTAATCATTTAATCAGCTCTTTAAAAATAATGCATTGTGCAATACTTTAAAAAGAAACTGATTATTACAATGACAATACCTTAGTTGGAATTCCAGCTTTGCTTGCTCTAGTCAAACCTTCCACACCATCTACATTTGATAATACTAAAACAATTTCAGCAGAACTGCAATTATTTGGATTCTGAGTATAGTCTATGAGAGCCTGAAGATTTGTTCCTGAAATAAGCAATATTGAATGTAAAATTACAGAAGTATAGTTTTTTTTATAGCTAAAGAGGCGAGATCCAAAAACTTAGAAAAACTAAGCCCAATTCAAAACAAAAAGTTTTTGCATTCTTACCAGAACCAGATATCAAAACTCCAACTTTCTTTTTCTTCTTTAAAGTTGAGGCTTTAGGTAACTCAAAATTCTTCACTTCAACTATTTCTTTTCCTAAAGAACCCATAATAGTATAAATACTAATAAATATAGCTCCTAATCAAATGTTTAAGATAAAGTTGCATAAAATTTACATTGAAAATAAGCATAATGACTTTAATGAAACTTTTGTTTTATTTAACTCGTAAAACAGAGGAAATAAGTATATACAGTAAGAACACTCTTTAATACATAAAGAGAGAAATTTGAGACTGAACCCATAACTGATAATGGATAGGCATTTAGCTCAGAATTGAATGTAAGTATGATTTCATGAAAAAAATATTACCACAGACATAGTTACTGAATAACTATTATTTTTCAAACTAAACAATTCCAGATAAACTAGGATTTCAGAGCAATAATTTTTATTCCATCATTTAATATGCATTTCCTCCTCATCTTGCCAACAAAGTTTTTTTTTTGCTTGAAATTACCATTGCTAAATAGAAACAACCATATATTCTGCTTGGGAAAAAATTCTTTTTAATTGATATAGTAGACTGGACAAAAACAATCTTATGAATTGTTTCTAGTTTCGTGGCTACTTGAGGTCAGGTAACTTAAAAGAATGTCTGTGTGTGCGCTCAATATATATACTAGCCATTTCCCCCTCCTCACTTTCGATTGTATTCAAAAACATTGCTATAGCCATCGCCTATTGATATACAAAGGACAGGAGTTGGATTCTAAAACAAATATATTTATCTTTTACACCCCCATAACACCTAACCTCTTTGGCAGTCTATTTCCGAAAACCCGTTCTTAGCAGATCTTTACTCAACACAATATAGATGGTTGTTAAAGATTCCTCCAACAGACATATTACTTGAGGACAGGAACACATTTATTTGCATTGAACATGTAAATATTAAAAGCATATTATACAGCCCACGCGGGCAATTTCTCAATTTTGGACACCACCCTAACGCCCCCGGAGCCGAGAAACAATCTCCCAAGAAAAAAAAAACATTCTTATTGGAAGAGAGCACAGTGGTCCCTGGTAAAGGCAGGGAAAACTACAAGAAACGCACACACATGCTTGCACAATTAAAAGTCTGTAGGTCTAATAGTTTAAAAACAAGAATTTTTTTAAATCTATAACGCCTATTCACCCTTCTTTCATGAGTCGATTTCCGCAAAACTCCTTCTAAGTGGTCCAGAACAAAAGAAACATGCGTACTTAATGGTCTACAGGTTGTATAGGTAGCAGGGCAAGTGAGTGAGATAATATTAACGTCGCACTGATTAGCAACACGAGGGCTTTTGGCGACGGTCCGCGTAATTTTGAACCATGGTCAAGTGACGCGGACGACACCTGAGCTGGCACCCCCTCTCCTAACTACCACACCAACGGGAGGACGTTTGAGCTCTCGACAAATTTAACGTGCATCGCTCCCCTACACGGCGGGTCTTTAGTGGTACTAGGATCGAACTCATGACATGCTAGCCATGATCCGATGCCTAGACCACTCGGCCACCGCGGCCGTTAGGTAGCAGGACAAAAGAAAACCTTAATCCAAAAAGGAGAGCAGCATCATATATTTTTCTTAGAGATGTGAGCTACATTTTTTTAGATAAACTCTACTACTAATTAGAGAGGTAAAATCTATATCTAAATATGGATAACAATCTATATAGTTTCAAAGAAAAAAAATTCAATGATTTTAAAATAAAAATTTTAGTTGAAGAAACACTTTTAAACACCTGTTCTCACAAAAAATTATACTTAAAAAGAAATCTGAACAAAAGATGTTGTCTAATTTATATGTGAAATACAAAATTTTGAAAGATAAATAATTGTATTAAGTTTGATATTTTATTCTAAATAAAATTCTAAAAAAGATTTTTTTTTCATTCATTTTTTTCTTCGTAATTTAATAGAAGATTTTACCAGATGGGATCAATCTTAAAATAAATTAGACAGATTACTAGTGAACATTTTAAATAACATAGACTAATCATTTCACTCAAATTATCACACTATGCCTATGATATTTGAATAGATAAAAGTAAAATTACCAATACTATTTGAAAACAATGATTACCGTAAAATCCGACGTATAACGCGCACTTTGAACACAAAAAATAGGATCGAAATTTACGGGTGCGCGTTATGCGCCGGGAATGAAAATGAGAACTTTAAAAATAAAAATAATAATAAAAAGATATGAGCATAGAAAAAAAAATTAGACTTCTACATAGATCGAAATATCATTTGCTTAAAAGAAATGACATCCTTTATGAGCTTAAAGGATTGTTGTTCTAGAAGTATACTATTTGTTTTCAAAAGCCTGGGATAATACCTCGAATAAATGATTTCAAAACATTAACATTTCAGGTTTCTTCGTAAAAAAGGGGCCGCGCGTTATACAGTGAATATACCTAAAAGTTGAAAATAGCAGCTTGAAAGTATAGGTGCGCGTTATATGCCGGATTTTACGGTAAGATGTGTTCATCCTAAAAAAAGATTAATAAACAGTACAATACAGTAGAAGCATTTACAATATAGTAGTGAGACCAATTTTAAAAGCTTATAACTATTTATGGTTAATCACTTTATTGCCAATTATATTTTTAAAATGAAACGTTTAAATAACCAATTTATAATAGTGGAAGTAAATTATGGATCTGAAATTAGATCCTTAACCTCAAAATGAAGTTTTAAAGCTTTTGAAGGATAGTTTTGCTCAAATTCTACTATAAAAAAAAGCATTCAAAAATCATAAATGGCATTTTTCTAATGTGTGAATTACTATTTAAACTTCAAAAAGAAATAAAATTTGGCTGGCAATCTAAAGCTTTAGGAATAAAATGTGGATGAAAAGAAATCCTAGGTGAAAAAGAAAAAAGGAAGCTGAAAAGACTAATCGCTATAGAAAATCCCCTGCCTCAAAGAACTTTAACAAAGTTTCAGGTACCGCAATCAATAATTTGTCATCAGATAAAGAAATATGGCTATAAAAAAGTGAATAAACTAGTCTGTCATCAAAAGTCTTCAAAGACAGTAGAAAAACTAAGAAAACGTTCTTGGCCTCTGTATTGAATGTTACCCAAAGGTTGATACAAATCATGGATAACTTCAGAGGAAGCACTATTCCATTTGTCATTTACAACTGGCGAAATGAAGATACTGGCGAATTATTTCACGCGAAAACCGTCGCAAAGATGCAACTGTTTTGCAAAAGGCAAATTGGCCATTAGGAGTTAGGGTATGGATGGAAATATCCTCTCAAGGCTTAACAAAATCATTTTTTGTACAACCAAAGACTAGAATTAATGGTAAATATTATCAGAATAAAGTTTTGAAGCACATGATCAAAGAAAGTAAACGTCATTACCCTCAAGGAAACTTTGTTTTCCACCAAAATTCAGCCCCAAGCGTACTGCAGAACAAACTATAAAATGGCTGAAAGATTAAAATAAAATTTTTTCCCCCTTCCTGAAAAATGACTACCATCCTCCCCTTAGTGTGTTCCTTGCAATTATTTTTTATGGGGATATACTTAAAAAAGCAATTAAATAGACCTAAATTAAGAGCACTTGAAGGGTTTCAAAAAGCAATCAAAGAGGAAGTTGGGAAAATACCCCCAAGAGTCGTCGAAAAAAGTTCTTTTGGCATGATCTAAACGTTTAAGTAGAATGTATAATGCTAAAGTAAACCACATTGAAAATTTCAAGTAAACTTAATTCAATAAAAATTTATGATGCTTTGAAATTAGTCACATTATTTTTGAATCTCAACCGGTATATAACAATTTATAAACAATGTATCATTTTTCTAATAATATTTTAAAATATATATGTATAACGATACATTATAACACATTTAGATAACAAATATTAATAAACATCAATTTGTTTTAATCAGCCTCAGACATTTAATATGATATAAAACTTAATCGAAAAAAAGCATACCTGGCTCAAAATCACTAACACATCCAACCACGCTTGCTGTTTCTCCTTTTTGCTTTAAAGATTCTAAAATCTCCCCTTCATACTTTTTGTCAACAATCAAGATCATCCCTAAGCCACAGTTGAAAGTCTGCAACATTTCTTCTTCTGATAGCTGACCTTCCATAGCAATCCATTGCAGAACAGGAGGAATGCTCCACTTACTACCATCCAACACCACCTTTGCGTAAGATGGCAAAACTCGAGGAATATTTTGAGTTAAGCCACCACCTGTTATGTGTGCTGCGGCTTTAATATAACCTTTTTTCATGAGAGGTAACACAGATTTGACATAGATTTTGGTAGGTGCCAGTAATACTTCTTGGAGAGTCTTTGTTTTATCTAGAGGAAATACATCGTGGTATCTGTACTTTTTGACTTCTATAAGTTTTCGTACCAGACTGTAGCCATTGCTGTGAATGCCTGATGAAGATAGACCAATCAAAATATCACCAGATTTTATTTCATTTAGATGGGGAAGTAGACATTCCATATCTACAGCACCCTCAGCATAACCAACAACATCATATTTTTGTAAATCCCACAACTCTCTGAGATTCAGATAAATATCAGGTATTTCATTAATCTCAGCACCTGGAAAAGAAAAGGGATTTTTTATCACATTTCCTTTGTTATAGCACGGAAAGGTTCAGTATATACTTAAAAGGTTTTACCATAACTAATAAATACAATAGAGTCTTGAAAACTCGGTCTAATGTGGACAAGTGAGTGAAAATGCCGAATTATCTAGAAAGGGATTAAAAAAGGACAAGTACGAGTGTTTCCTCGGAAAATACTGTACTGCACTTGTATGTATTGTTTGCTTGAGATTAAAATATAAAATAAAATACCTAAATATTCTTAAACAAAGGAAAGGCACATACTGTATGAAGGCATACAGCATTTACTACATGAAAATAAAAATTAATAAGTACATACAGTAATTTACCTGATCAGACACATTTCAGAAAAATACTTTATGAAGACATTAAGCTATCTATAATGAAAATTAAGTAGCTTATTTTACAAAAAGTAGATACTCTATTTTAAAGAAATGTGTAATGTCCTGTTGTCTTTCACGTACAGCCCCCTGCATTTCGCTGCTTCATCACAAAAGAACAGTGAGTTCATTACCGATGTACCTTGTTGCTCAAAATACTGGCGGTTTTAAGTGCCTTTAATCTCTCATTATATGATGTTTTAGGAGTCTGTGCGGTGTCCTCAACGTTAATATCATAATCATTTTACAGTTGGGGTTTTTTCGACCTGCAAGAGTGTGGCCGAGTTATCCGGATTGCAGGGTGGTCAAGTGCCGCGTTTTCGGGATTCTACTGTACTTACAAAATGGAAATATAATCCATAAATATACACACCAAAGAAACCCACACAACTGAATATGATTCATCGATATCCCTTGTAAAAGAAAAAAGTTCGATATACTTTTCCCAGATTAAAAAAATATTTAAAATGTATGATGCATAAAAAATGCGCATAACTTGTTCTGACAAAAAACTAGGAATTTAAAATGTCTTTTTTAAAAAATTTACAATTAAGATTATGCCAATATGACTCTTCATTTTAGCATAATTTCCTGAAGTTTTAAGAAAACCTAACGTTATTATAAAACGTGTATTATTTATAAGAATACTCATTTTATATAAAATAATACCGTATTTATTTGAATCTAAACCACCATCGATTTTAAGCCGCACCCCAAGTTTTCAACAAGTTTTGTGAAAAATAGTGTAAAATGGTTTGTCGATATCCAATTTTATGAAATTAAAACAAATTTAAAATGATAACTAATAAGAAGTGAATAATTAGTTATTTTACCAGTATTTTAAACTTTTAAATACGTACATGAACCTGTAATTGCCCCATCCAACTAATCCCCCCCCCCCCTTGATTCTAAGCAGCACCCGATTTTCAGTGGCATTAACATTGGAAAAAAAGTGCGGGTTAGATTCGAGTGTGAATACGGTAATACAGTAGAACGTCGTTTATCCTAATCAATTGGGACCGGACACCGTTCGGATACGCGATTGTTAGGATAACCGAATGCGAACCATGCAGTATATGAAACTGGACACTATACGAATATTGAAAACCATCATATGCGAAAAACGTGCTTGAAAAAAAAAGCAAAAAAACCGGTGCAAAATATCGCAATTTTACATTTATTGTGGAAAATAATTACATTTTTCGTTGTACCATTGTTTAGCTTCATTTTTTCGCTGCAAGGTCTCTTATTCTCTTGAGCAGCAGTAGTTGAGTAAGACAGCACTCTGATTGTTACAACATTATAAAACTATGCTAGAGACGCTCCACTTTCTCCCTTCGCGAGACGGTTCGTTTTGTCTCTCTGTTCAAGACGTTGCGCTTCCGTGTTGAATTCAAAGCCATAGCAGTTCACAACTCAACAAAAGAGAACGTATACACCCCCACACTTGGAAATAAACTGACCTAATATTTCGAGCAGATGCTTACCAAATCACACAACTGAAATTCCCCCAGTATCCCTCACCTTGGGTTTTCCCATCACTTTTGGCCTCACGCGAAACAACTATTGAGCACTGCACTGTTCGAAAACGTATCCGGACTTTGGTTCGGATATTTGACGCTCCCGATAATAAACGTTCGGATAAACGACGCTCTACTGTATAATACATCTATTCAGTTTTGCAAATAAATATCAGCACCTCAGGAAAATAGTTTGAGTACATACATAAATACAACAAATTATAAATTCTTTTTAATAATTATTAAAATAAGGTCAAAAATACTTTTTAGCATTATTGCTGTTCTCAAAATTTATACAAAAAAATCCTTTTGAAAATGCTGCAAAAAATATCAAAATGGTAACATTTTAATATTATCAAGCAGCTGGTATTACTTGAAACTAAAAATTTGTACATGGTTTTCATGATTTCTAATAAATAAGGCAGGGGGGGGGGACGTGAAACATTGATCTCATAAAATTAAAATAAAAAAAAATTCCACAGAATTATATAAATATGAACTGAATTCAAACACATAATTTTCATTTGCATATTCAGAAAAATTAACAACTAACTTTAAAAATTGAATAATTCTTGATAAATCAAAACATTTGAAAGTACTTACCAACCAAAGCACAATTTGCTTGCTTGCATCCTTCCACAATGCCAGAAACGACTTTCTTAACTGTATCACAGTTTATTTGCCCACAATTAAAAGCTTCCAAAAAGAAAAGAGGTTCAGCACCATGTGTCAAAATATCATTTACACACATTGCTACTAAATCAATGCCTATTGTGTCATGCTTATTGCAACTTTGAGCTATCTAAATAAAAAAAAGTACCAAATAAATATGTATATATACAATGTAATAATCTATAATGAAATGCATTACAAATTTTTCAATTCTAAAAATTGCATTAAAAATATAAAATTAAAAAAATATATTAAATAAAATTTTAATGGAATGACCCCTACAACTTATACTTTAACTTTCCTAAAATCTTATTTACACAAAAAACATAAAACAATGAGAATATGTATTTTTTTTTTTTTTTTGCTATGGTTCCCTTTGTACATATAGGATTCCATTTATACTATAGTATTTAAAATGAAAACTTAGAAAAAAAGTGGCTAATACTATGTATTGAAATATCATTTACATATCTTGCTACCAAGTCAATTTGATTACTCAATATTTTCATTAAATATTTAAAATATTGATAGTCAAAATTTTTGATGCATACAACATTGGAAATCTATTTTTCTTTGATTTCATATTAGATCATATTTCTTTTTAGACAACATTAAAAATAAAGGAATTTATGAATAATACTATTTGCTCTCAACTTAACAATTGATTACTAATGTTGCACTTTGATGCTAAGTGAAGGCTATCGGCGAAGGACTCATAGACAAAGAACCCTTTTGAACCTCAGTCAAGTGACAAGGATGACACCTGACCTGACACCTCATCCTCCAAAATTCCACAATGACAACGTAAAGGACTTAGTGCCTAGATGAATTTAACATGCATCTGCCCCTCAACACGATTAATCCTTCCCTTGTCAAAGCACTAAATATGGAAGAATATTTCAACTTGAGATTTATTCATTGACATTGAAGTACTATATATATTCTCGCTTTAAACTGTTAAATGCAGGAAATAAATATATCAACATCATTTTTAACATAATTTTAAAAAAATCACAGTAAATTAATATTATCAGTTTTTTAAGAATTGGCAAAACATTGACAGTTGATAAAGATATATGAGTAAAAAATCTTGCAATAAAAGATTCATTTTATTTTATTTATTTTAATTCTTTTTGAACACAAGTAGCTCCTATAATAAAATCTTATTTAAAATGAAGTTTTAGATAATTCGATTAAAATTTCAAACTGTAAAATAAAAGTTATACGTATACAAAGTTGTAGAGTTTATTTCAACAAATGTAATGCATTTGGGTTTTATGGGGGGGGGATATAACTATTACATAATTTAATACAAATTGCATTGCAGCATATTTTTTGCAAATAAATTCCATGCAATTATTCGCAATATTAATATGAGTTGTCCAAAAAGCACTACTTCTAAAGCATAAAGACTATGGTTAAATTAAGAAAAGATAGTACAATGTTCTCATTGAAAATATTTTTTAAATGTTATTATTCCAGCAGGAATCTGCAGCATATATACATGATGAATCATTTAAAGCAGTTCAACAATTTTCGATAGCCCTGCCCTGATGTATCAACCTGCTGACTCGCGACCCCCCCCAGATTTTAAATATTACTCACTGACAACCAATACATGTCTAAACAATGTAAAGGTTCATTAAGGGCAATTTAGAGGCCTTTCAAAATCTGTAAAAGATGGAAATCTTAACATAAAATGAGAGACCCTCTCCCCTCTCCTAGAAAGGAACCGCAAGACCTCAGGGATCCACGTATCACAGTTTAAGAATCGCTGATTTAAAGTATACATTTTTTTATAAATGCATTAATTAGCCAACATTTACTTTTAATTTAGTACCAACACCATCAGTTCCTGATACGAGATAAGGGTCTATGTAACCTGATGCTTTCAAATCAAATATGCCACAAGACAACTCTGTAGAATCTGTAAATCCAGGACGTCTAGTACTATTCATTAAATTTTGTATAGACTGGTTAAGCTCCAATATTTCTGCAGAATTTTGTGAATGAACGTTTCCCAACCTGTAAAAATTCATTTTAATAAAATTATTTCAAGACTGTAGGCAAATTAATAAATAAATTTTACAATTTGTCGTACAATTTACTAAAAATAGCAAAATATCAAAACATTGTTTACTGTAATAAATAAGCATCGTTTCTTCTATGTAAAAACAGCTCAAGAGCTCTAGGATAAATAAGACTTTGTAGACAAGATACTTTTTCATGCAATGTTTCAACAGTATCAGTTGTTTCAACTGTCACAGCAGCTTGATCAAGAATTTTTTCCTCAACGTCTCCTATCTGAAATTTATATAGAAAATAATAAATTAAAAATAAAAAAACTATATTGAATTGTTTTTATGAAAACAAGTTCTTTCTCTCTTTCATAAAGTGACCAACACTACCATAATATGCAAAAGAAATTATAAAACAAAATAAAAATATTTTATTGTTTTTCAATTATTCTTTTCATGAATAAAAATCATAACTTATTGATATAAATGAAAAAAAAAACATTATTTGAAATATAGGACCAATAAACCTAGATGAGAGAGCTAAGGAAACAAATCATAAAAAATACAAAAATGCACGAAATTCCACACCACGCCAATGTGAGGACTTTGACATATTTACCCCCCTCCCCTCTACACAGCAGGTCCTCAGTGGCACCGGAACTCGAACCACGAATCGACAAAACCAGCTACGAGTTCGTGACCATAGAAACTTGGCTAACAAGTCCACAACTATTGGCGATGGACCTCGTAATTATGAGCCACGATCAAGTGACAAGGAAGACACTTGAGCCGGCACCCCACTAATCAAACTTCCACACCACATCAATGTGAGGATTTTGAGTCCGGACAGATGTAGAGTGTATCTGTCTCTTTACAATGCGGGTCACATTTTAATAAGAGTCACGGGCATAAAATGACATTTCATAATGAAGTAAAAGATGCATACTTACAAATGAAAAATTGTATACATACAATCCTTTGCTTTCTACAACCATAAATTAGTTCGGTTAGTAAAAAAAAATTAAGTTCCTTAAAAGAATTTTTCAATCAATATTTTCAATAAACATTCAAAATTCAAATGTCCATAGGAACTAGAGATTGAATGATACTATAATCTCTTTTCCATAAATGATTCTTTGCATTTCATTACAAAAGAAAATAAATATTTAAGAAGAAAAAGTTTTATTCAAAGAAGATAACGGTTCTTCTAGTAGCTCATCACCAAAAATGTTGTTCTAACATTGTTATGTATATCAAGTTAACACACGTAAAAAAATTAAATTTAAAACAATGTTTTGTTTATTTGATTATACTGGTCATTAATGTAAAATAGGAATATTCAATCAAGTGTATATGTGAAAATAATAAACAATCACAGATGCTCATAGATAAAGTAACAACAAAAAAAAAGATTGTGTCTCTAACGAATATCCTGATGAATATATTATGTATTAAAACTTTTAATATTTTATGACACAATATCATAGGATAGATATAAATATTTTAGCAGTAAGATGCATACCCCAAGATGATAAACAGTGCATCCAGTTATTCTGGCACCAAAATTCAAAACTTCTTGATAAACATTATTGCAGTTGAAAGCAGGAAGAAGAGAGGGATGATTATTAAAAATTTTCCCTTTCCAACCTTCAAGTATATCCCCTAAGAATAAAAAGATATGAGAAATAAAATTATTCAATAACAAGCACGATTACTAATATCTATATCTATATATATATATAGAGAGAGAGAGAGAGAGATAAAGAGAAAAACTTACTTGGCAATTCCTCTGGGTAGTTATCGAGACAAATCATAAAAATATTTTTTGATTTTAGATATTCAGCAGTTACAGATTTGTAATCTTCAAATACCTAACAAAATAACATAAAAACAGTTAAAGGATTGAATTTTAGATTTGTTTATTATAACAAGGCGTTACAAAAAAGCAAAAAAATAAAATTAAATAAATAAAACCCATTAAATATTTAATAGGGACATTTAAATATAATTTTCTAGATTTAAATTGTGTCAAATTGATCTAAAACAAAAATTACAAAAGAAAAAGATATGTTCCTAGATTCAAATAGCTGGTTATCCATATGAAATAAATCGAAAGACTGATTGATTAAGAGATTATTAAAAGAATCTTTGGTACTCATGTATTATACCATCGACCAAATTCGTCAAATCAAAAGACGTCACCAAATGTCGCGATATACAGCCATTAATGGAAATCGTTTCCACGCACGTTCGAACACTGTAATAATAACAATGGCAGCATTTGGTGACATTTTTTAATTCGCGTTTTCCTTTCGTTTAGCGAAATTAGTCGACGTTATAATATGTAAGTACTGAATCTTTTTGTTTGTAATTTCGCTATATTCCCCCCTCCCCAACAAGGTTTTTCCTTCTAAAGTTTTTCTCAAAAGCTCCACAATTCGCATTCATATCTTTTTGTTTCGTTCATATAAAAATGCTTCGATGTTTGGAAAAGAACCGATGCTTCCAGCTTGGTATAATTTGGGTTGAGCTAAATTAAATTTAGTCCTACAGACTGATCATGCTTATAAACAAGTAATATGAAAAAAAATTAAGTCAATTCCCTTCTTAGGTCAACAAAGACAGATTTTATTTTAGTTACTTTTTATTAAATAGTTACAATTAATATAAATATATAGTATTATGACAGAATCACAATATTAAGTGCCAAAATAGAAGGTGATTTTCCTTACAAATTTTCCATTTCTATACATCGTGTTGGACTATTTTTGTTTGTTTGTTACTATTTATTCATTAATTAAATTTAATTATTCTAATAAAATAGTATAGTAAAAAAAATCACATTCTCAGAAATTAGGCCATCCCAGGTGGGATTCGAACCCACGACCTTTGGATTAGAAGTCCAACACGCTATCTATTGCGCTACAGGGACACGACGAAAGATTTTCCTTTCTATATGTGCTGTCGGACTATTATTTTATTTGTTGCTATTTATTCATTTTTTAAATTAATTAATGAGCTAATATTTGGGGAAAAAAAACAGTATTAACATCAAGTGTCATCCACTACAAGTTTTAAAAAATGAATTTGAACTTGAATGGATGAATAGAAAGTATTTTATTAACGATAGAAAATTTGAACAAGATATATATATATATATATAGGGAGAGAGTGAACTAATAGTAGGAACTGAAAAAAAACGCACAAAAATGCACCATTTGCTCTATAGCTTTATTTTTCGTAGAGGAGGGCTAACTCTTGCTCTTTAACTCGATCTTGATACTTGCTACCTTCAAGTAACTATTTAAAGTATTAAACACACCCTGGTTCGGTGGGTATGAAATCATTTACAGAGATTTAAATAACTCCAGTAAAAAACGAGATTTTAAAGTATGGGTTTTCTTTCAAATTTCACACTTTTGCATAAAATAATTTTTTATAGCTTAGATTTTAAAAGTGAAAGGGAACATTGAGTGAAATTCAATTTATTCAATAACTAGTTTTAATAATGTATTTTATTATTTGACGTTTATTAAATTTATCATCTATCGTGTAAAAATTTTTAGCAACATGATAAGAAAAAATAAATTTAATGTATTTTTTATTTATTTTATACTTTCTTTTTTCCAATAAAAATTTTAATTTAAATTAAAAATTTATTTTTCATTATTTTTATTTTCTATTTATTTTTTGGTATTTAATATTAATTTTCAATAAGCAGTAGCACAAAATAGCACGATCTTTGCATAACGTATTTTTTAACTTTTTTAAAGCTTACGAGGTGATAGTTTAGTTTGCTTGTTTCAGTATTCAACTGTTTGACGTTGTCAACTGGAATCAGGAGTAAAATTTAATTCTTTAAATAATAAGTTTTAATCAATTAATTTTTATTGTTTATAATTAGATTAACGTATTGCCATCCCAAAAAATCATGTATAGAAAATTTCAGCTCAATTGAAAGCTTTAAAATGTGAGAAAAAAGCTTTTAAAGTTTTAACACAAATAGTTTAGATCAAATGACAACCCCTTTACACTGTGAGTAGAAGAAAATCCATTAAAATAGAACCAAACCCTTTCTTACACTCAAAAGCAGCCAAGAAAACACTTTCGAGAATTACCCCACATTCGTAATGCTTTACTTCGAAATTTGTCGACATAGGACCCAGCGTCACCAAGTTTGAGGAGGCTCCAAAGAGCAATCTTGAGCCGATCCATTTAAAACTTCCTACGAGATAAATACTCAGAACTTTTTAGAGAACCACTGTGTAATTGCATGGCTTCACAGCTACTTAATTCTATCCAAAATACCTACGTTTTGATCACACTCTTCAGGAACGTCTTAAAGTATGCGCCAACTGGGCCCAGAGCCTCGGCCACAATGGGGGTTTCATCTCGTTCTTGACTCAGCCTTAATAAGATCATGATTCGAATAATTTAAGCGATTAAATGTTATTTCCGTTTGTATTTTCCAACAAAATGGGAATTTTGGATGATATGTCAATTGGCTACATGTGAAGACCGCCGTCAATGCATAGGCGTAAGCCTATCACCATATACCATCATTACTCATGCAGTCAAAAGGTGGCAGTCAGTCGAGCCGGTTAGTGCGATTATAAGTCAAACACATTTATTTGCTTCGGGTTATTGTTTGTACGAGTATTTGATAACGTATTCAACTTATTGTCTACTTTTATGGGTCATAGTTAGGGCTTACATTTGTGTAGGGGCCCAGGACTTCAAGAAGTCTTAAGACGTCCCTGACACTCTTCCACTAGCAAAACTTGTGTTAACTCACTTTAATTAGCATAAAATATGTCAGAAGTTGAATCTATGAAATCGACCGAAAGCTCCTTAATTTTTTTAAAAATAATTTTATCTTATTTTACAATTTTTGTTTCCAAGACTTACGAAAAATCTCTCTTCCAAGTCTTAATCCGCTAGCTGTTACTCCAATCAAAGAGCGATTATACGTAACCATGCCTCCTCGATTACAGCGATGAGGAAGAGAATCTCTCACAACGGACGAAACTAGAGAAACTACCTCAGAGCTTTTGATCCCAGGTAATAAAATCAATAATCTGATAATTTTAAATAAGAAAACATTTCAAATTACGATACATTAAAATATTTTAACAAAGGATGCTCCAACACCCTCTTTTGTGAGTTATATTTAGCATTACATTTAATACAACAGGGAAAATAAAAGTTAGTTTCTTTGTGCGTCTTACTTTGCAGCGCAATATATTGCAAAAATATTACCAAAATATTAATTATTATTATTTGTGAAGTATAGCTAAAATGAGAGATTTTTTATTATAATATTTACCAAAAACAAGTTAAAATTTCTTTAGTATAAAAAATTCAAACAAGAATCAATACTAGTTTTCTTTTGTTTTTCTTATAACTGCACTACAGTGTAATAATAATAATATGCTGTTGTTGTTTCTTATCCCACTTATCAAGTCCATGTGAACCCGTGCAGGACAATAATATAAATGTATTGTTAAATTCATTTCATTATTTCATAAAACAACTATTTCATATATTTTCCATTATTTCATATATACCCAGTGGCGGATTAAGCGGGTGTCGGACCTGGCGGCCACCAGGGGCCCCCGGCGCTGGTAGGGGCACCAAGCTTGATGAGTGTTAAGGCCAGTGGCAAACCAACCACGCCACCTTGCAACAAGAAATGAAAAGAAAACAAAGATACAATGAAAGCCCCGCTAGAAATTTATCGAGATGCAAAAGAAATCCTAATGTAGAAAAACTTCTGAAAATATTTTTAACAATACCGATATCAAATGTATCAAGTGAATGATCTTTTTTAGTTTTAAAACGTGTTAAAAATAATTTAAGAAGTACTATGGGAGAAAAGAGAAAGTGAACAAAATGACCATATTATAAACAGAATTAAATGTTTTGGACAAAATAGATATGGTGAAAATAATTGATGAATTTGCCAAGAGAAATCAAACTGTAAGCTCTTAAGTAAGGTTTTTAATTTTTTTTCTTCAGTTAAAACTTTTCTTTATATATAGCCGATGAGTTTTTTTTTTTTTTTTTTTTTTTTTTTGCAGTACATTTTATTTTAAGAATTTAAAGTAATTGACTCTTTTCACTATTTTAGTTTTTCGACTCTTAAGCCCATGGGCCTCAAACCTTTTACCGCCAGGGGCCTCCAACTACCTTAATCCGCCTCTACCTACTTTTTCTCGTAAATGTAATGTAATGTAGAAAATGCAAAATTTAGCAATAAATTTTAATTAAAATACAAGACAAAAAACTCAGATTAGAACTAACTGATTTCTATCTATTAGTCACACCTGAATTAATATCACTAAAAAATATATAAGAATATTTTCGCACAAATTATTAAAACTCATCCTAACCTAAATAGTAATTTAAAAATTGAAGAATATATTCTTTTTTTACTTTTGAAAATCCTCCAACATATTTTTTTACCAGCTGATACGTATAATACACCCTATTTTTCAATAAAACTAGTGAAATTTAATTTTAATAATTGAATAAATACATGAATAAATAACCTAAGCTAAACATAATATAAACAGTTATAAATGATAATATATTTTAATGAATTTAATAAAAAAGTAAATACTAATTCAAATTCGTTTATTTTAAAGCTACAATGTTTGATAATGTTATGCAGTAAAAATTATAAATCTAAAATCTTACAAATTATAATAAAATTTAAATCTGTATAACTTTACTTGAAACATTACTTAATTTTTTTAGAAAAATACAGTAATTTAAAATAATACACAAAATAAATTTAAATTATAATTTTTTTACATACCTCAATAGATGTGCCAGCAGCAGTAGAGATTATTTGTTTGGTTTCATTTGTAACAGGGCCTACCACAAGAACTACTTGAAAAGTACTTAAATTTTGTTCATTTTGAGAATATTCAATAAGGGCTTTTAAAGTTGTTCCTAAATAAATTATAACAAATTACACACTAGTTACCAAAAAGTAAGGAAAAACAAAAATGACGATTATTCAAAAAGTTATGCATAGAATTTAATGAAACATGCACATTATACAACACATAAGAAGGTATAAAATAGCACACAAAAAAATCCCCAGATAATTATCGTGTTACATAAATTAGCATATGTATACAATGAACAAATCGAATGTGTCAGTTTGGTATAGGAAAAATACCTTTAATATGGAGTATGATCCCCACGAGAAGCAATACAGCACATACAACGATATGTAATGGTCTCAACTATGTGGTCTATTAAATCTGTAGGAAGTACGAGTCATTGCTCTTCTAAGGAAGTTGAAAGCGTGGCTAGAGTCTTAGGAGGGTAATGAGAGCAGCTACACGTCGTCCTGGAGCGTTCCGAACACGCTCGATAGAGTTAAGGTTCGGTGATCAAACTAGTCACTGCATCTGCTGAATTGTTTCCTGCTCAAGATAAGTATCCACGGTAATAGCCCTGTGTGGTCTCGCATTATCATCCTGTAGCTCGAAAGCATCACCTATTACCCCAGGATAAGGACACATCCAAGATGTCATGTCTATAGGTGTGAGCATTAGCATTTCCACAGGAAAAGACATGGAGGTCTGTGCGTCGACCCAAAGAGATAACACCCCAAACACAGACATAGCCTCATCTGTATGCATCTCTTTCACGGAAACCGGGACGTCTTAAGACTCTCTGAGGCCCTGGGCCCAACGAAAGCTTAAAATTTTTGAGGCCCTGGGCCCCAATGCAAAAGCAGTCCCTTCCTGAGGTCTTTAATAGAAGACATGCATTGTCAAAAAATACTCGTTCAAACGGTTATTTAAAACAAATAAATGTGCACAATCACAATCTCAAAAAACTTACTCACAAACCGGCTCGACCGATGGTCCTATTTTGACTAAATGAGTTGAATGATTGCTTATGGTATTAGGTCTAGGCCTAGACATAGACCACGTTCATTACATAATACAGTCTTATCACTTTTGCCAGTTGACATGAAGTTTGAAATTCCATGTTTTTCGAAAAATATGTTCGGGAATCCTATTTAATCAAATGAAAATTATCCGGATCATGATCTTATTGAGACATAGTTGAGAACGAAATGAGGCCCCCATTGAGAGCAAGGCCCGGGCCCAGTTGGCCCATGCCTTAAGACGTTCCTGGTCATTAATGAAAACGAGTTCCAGGTTCTCACCAAATGAAAATACGCCTACTATCACTTTCGAGGCTAAACATGAACTCATGCGTTAAGAGAACAGCGTTTTAGGAGTTTCATTGATCGCGCGTCCAATGAATATGTTGACGTACCCACCAGTGCCGGTTTATTTATTGGGTGCTTGGGAAGGGCGCCTAGATAAGCTAGATTTAACCAGATTTTCTGGTTATAAATTTCGATCCGCCAGTGCCAAGGGGGCCTGTAGATCTTTTGCGACCAGGACCCAAAATGAGCATAAATCGGCACTGGTGCCCTCTGTAAACGCTCCCGCCTATGGCGTAACGAGAGCGAGGCGCAAGTGGCTGGTGGCCTCGCATAAAGACCACGTTCGTGTAGCCTTCAACGCATGGTTGATCTTGATACAAACCTTCAGGGGCTTGCCGCGAGGGAGGTTCTGAGATCAGCCGGAGTTGCGGTTCTATTCCTTCGTGCGCATAATAACAAAATATCTACCGGCACCCGTGGTAGCAAGTGGCGTTCCTTGCCTGAAATTCCTAGATGCCGAACCCGTTGTCAGAAATTGTTGCCAAAGTCTATGAATCACTGACAGACTCACATTCAACCACTTTTATCTAATTCTGTCCAACCTCTAGTCTTTCAATAACACGCAATCGTTGTTCTTTGGTCAAATGATTCCTGGAGGTCATCGTTACGATTGCGCTATACCAGATTTCTAATCTCAGACAAGCAACAACAATTGCCGCCTCGCTCTGAGACATCCATTTTTATTCTCCTCGCAAATGATGCATTCCGATTGGATCGGTACTATTGCATAATATAATATCTTTCAAAAAGAGCTCATTTTACTTACCAACATATTCAAATTTGGTTGAGATTGGCTTATTTTTGGGCGAATTATCGCCTTTTTTGTGTGATTTTTTCTTAATTTACTATAACCAATGTATTTAAAACTATTAAAATAGCAAGCATAAAATTCCAAATAGTCGAAATTTTTATTAAGTAATATTTTAATTCCAAATTATATTTTTAATTCTAAGTAATTACTTTATTTATCAACCCTTAGTTTGACCAATGGTTCAGTTGAGAATTGTGAATTAATGGCCCTTTTGGTAATGCTATTTGCTTCTCGCTTCAGTTATTTTGGTTATGTATTAATCAGGTAAAAAATGCCCAGATAGTAGTGCAGCACATATATTCTAATTATTTAATAATTAACATTTAATGTTTTACATAAACTTAATAATAAGCAAGAGCCTCCAAAACTCCAGAACATTTAATAAAAGCAAATCAAAGGACCAATCTTTCTCCAGTGGCGTACCGGAGAATATTAGGGCAACCCTGAAAAGTAAGCGTTTAGACCCAAGCTTTAATACGTACTTGGCGACACTCAGGCTTTGGGCCTCCTAGAATCCCTGGGCTCCCCACCCCCACACACAATTTGCCCCCAAAAATTAACCTTTCTTATTTAATTAGTTAATTTTGATGAAATTATATATTAAAATTTAACAGCATATCTCTTTAATATTTTAAATTTGCAATGCTTGAACTCTTCATTTAACTAATGTTACTGCTGAGTAAGACAAAGAGCTATTTATAGTAGACCTAACAATTTAAAAAATCCTGGTTTGCATAGTAAAACTAGCACTAGAACAACTATATTCCCTCCAGATTCTACATCACACCAAATCCAGCTACTTTAAGACTCATATCTCAATTTGTTGTCATCTCCACCATTCCATTTAATAAACTTAAATTGAATTAGGAAGCAAATCTATAACTTGACAGACATAAACTTGTGATTCTATCACCAAATTATTAATTTTCTTGTTCTTTTAAAATTTTAAATAAACATTTTTAACTCAAAAACACATAAAAGACGCTATCACAATATATTCCTTTTATAGCATCATTATTTATCGTGAATTAAATGCCGAATCTGCATATTTAGACAAAAATAAATAAATTACAAAAAAGTGACCTTTTTTAAAGAAATACTATTTTTTAATGTTAAAAAGTTTTTTTGAATCCCCATACATTTGGTGAAGGTTTTAAAAAACAAAAACAAAAATGAAGTTGAATATTTACTGTCAATAAAACATATGTCTAATACAAATAAAATATCAGTGGATACCTTTATCTGAGGTAAAAACAGCAACTTCCCGTTTTATGTATTCATTTTTAGGAACAAATTTCCTACATGCTACATCTAGAAATAAAACAAATTCATTTTAATGAAATATTTTCCAATATGATAGCTTACAGCTACCACATTGTTTAGTTGATCAAAATATTTAACATTTTTTATTTTTTCAAAACTTAAGGTATTGTTTTAAAAGAATTCAAAATTAATATATAAAATATATCACAATAAAATATTCATTACATAGGATCAATTTCCTGTCAGGGAGAACTAATGACATCCCAACGGTCACGTAGTTCCGCGTGGGAAAGTACCCAAGACAGGACAATACCGACACTTAAGTTCTAGGACAAGTCACACAATTACCACATTGTTTAGTTGATCAAAATATTTAACATTTCTTTCCCCCCCAAAAAACTTAAGGTATTGTTTTAAAAGAATTCAAAATTGATTTATAAAATATATATATAATAAAATATCATTAGATTGAATCAATTTCCTGTCAAGGAACTAATGACATCCCAACGGTCACGTAGTTCCGCGTGGGAAAGTACCCAAGACAGGACAATACCGACACTTAAGTTCTAGGACAAGTCAACCTTTGACCTCCCTTTATCTAGACAACAGAGAAGTGACCGGCGCTGTTCTCACTCGAATCTCCGGCTTCAAAGTCCACCGGACGAGGGGTGACAAGGTCCAATGGCCAATAGTAAAACCGCGCTACGTCCAAACAGAAATGATTCTGAGTTTCGTGTCTCTTTTGTAGGTGTGACATAATTCCACCTTTAAAGGGACACGAAATAGGGTAAACCCAGACTCTCCAACAGACTCTCGCTTAGCCAGGTTTCCAAATTGGCTTGTATGCTGTCACACCTACAGTGACATCTCAAGGTTCCACTAACGAGCCTCACAATGCGTTTTACGCAGTTTTTCACAATCAGTAATCCGGCCTTAACAGCTCCTCATCAATAGATATATAATAAATCATGAGTAAAATGTATAATCTAAATTTTTAATCAAGTAAATGAATTAAAAATAACAGAAAAAAA